>BPTQ01000007.1:234602910-234713001 GCA_019973895.1 Chrysanthemum seticuspe | reverse complement strand
GATTCAAAAATCAAAGTTCAGATAAGCAACAGCTCAAAAGACACATTAGTGTTCATAGCAAATAACATATCAGATAACTCATATCATAAGGTTCATATTCAAATATAACAAGGTTCAACAAATATGCACATCAAAGTCTTCCTAACATAAAGTTCAAATCAGATATCGCATGGTTCAATAAAACATAAATTCAGATAAGCAACATGTCAAACAATCAGGAAAGGGTTCATAGAAATGGCATCGGAAACCCTAATAAGTAAAATAGGAAAGCTAACGAAAAGAACATCATAAGGAACCTTTACTAAAAAAGTCAGAATATCTGTACCTTAAAGCAATTGAGAGAAAAGCAAACGAACGAGTGAATCACGAAGATATAACGTCGCGTCTCCTTCAACGAATCTACACGGATTATGATTTGTTTAATACTTATTAGCATCATTAATGTTATAACGGATTAATCTCATTAATACTTTCTTAGAGTTATAAGTATATTTCCATTTTATAAGCTTCTTATGCATTTGTAAGTGTGTTACCTATTGATATCATATTTTATCTTTCAGTTTCTTAAACTCATATTCGGACCAGACTTTAGCGATTTTTATAAAATACTTACTTAGCTCAAATGAAATCAAGCAAAATTACAAGGGTTCCCATATGAGTTAAGAGACTCTACAAAAATTGGTGGGTTCTATATCTATGCCAAATGGCCTATGGAAAATCACAAGTCCAGACTTGTCCAGAAAGAAATCAGAAAATACACCTTAAAATTTTACGCTTATTGGACTTGTTTAGACACCTTGGAAAAATCCCCAGAACTCCCAGAAATTCATTTATGTCATAAATATCACTCCTGTAAAAGGACAGCTACCAATTCCTTATGGTTTGAAAATGAAAAATCAAACAATACAACTAAATTTCATACCCGTTTTCTCAGCTTTAACACTTGATTTTGTAAAATTCAAAAATACGACTTAGACAACTCCAAATTCGACCAAACCACTTGGAAAACTTAACTAAGACATAAAATAAACTTTTCCCACAAAAACCCAGATTATTGTACTTATAAAATTCGATCTATGACACGCACAAGTTCGACATATGATGCTGTCCAGTTTTAGGGTTTATTAAAACCATCATAATTACATGCTTAGACCATTAATTACACTTAGGGTTCCATTCCAATTAGGGTTTCGAATTTATTAGGCATGATAACATTTATATATATGTGATTCGGTTCTCTTGTGCTCGACATACCTATGATCCGATTCAAACAATACGTATTACATACATGTTCTCTTAATATTACAAGGTTCAATTCATATGGTTTGTTTGTTTTGGTTTCGTACGGCTCGACACAAAAGAAAACACAAGTCGACAAAACAAACTAGCTACAATATATTAACTTAAGGTGCATCAAAGGAAGACGAGAAACATGTTATACCTTAACTTGGTTGAAGCAAAAATCTCGACACCAAAGGTTGTAGGGTTCGGCCGAGTAGGAGCAAAAGAAAAGAGAGGCAACCAAAACTAAACTAGGGTTTCACTTTTGAGTTTATGTATTGAATATATAGTAGTAGTATTTTCGGTTTAGGGCTTTAGGAGGGGGTTGGGTTTCGGCTTGGCCCAACCGAACACACAAACAAACGCCCATCTTGGGCTCACCAAGAATCGAAATAATGCCCAAACGATTTAGTGAGACGTTTAACTTTCGTCGTACAAAGTCGATCACGTACACATATTAGTTAAGTTTTTAATTATTCGTAAGTTAGGTTTTAATTTCGTTAAACGAATGTAAATGTATTTTAATAATTTCGATTTCAAGGGTAAAATAGTCTTATCATGCATTTATATTTTTAGGGTTTTACAGGATAGTATTGTGGTTTATAGTTGCATATATAGTCATACTTAAGTGCATTCAGGTATTAGAAGCCATTTAATTTCACCTTATATCAGTGATAGTCAAAATTGCATGTTATCTGCTTCAATTTCAGTTTTAGTTGGAATCAGTTGGTAAAACTTAGCATATAGGTGTTGATGTCACAATTCTCAATTTCCGGTCATTTCTCAAACTCCATATTCATCATTTCATATCAATTTATTCATGATTTTTCATTTCACCTTAAACGCGTAAATTTTATATTAAATAAACGTTATCGCGTGAGTTATTATTTTGAACATCTAATCCAATACTTCCAAAAATGATCCCGATATATTTTTATATTTACATTTAGTTTATAAAAACTATATTTTGAGTTTACCTAGTGTTTTAAATTTATTTTGTATATAAATCGTTAAATTTATATTATTACGACGTTTTTCTTAAAAACTACTCGATAATTATTTTATCACTCAAATTTTACAAGGAATGTATTTTTACAATTTTTATAACTACAATATACTTTACTTTGATCCCCTAAAACTTATTTTAATCCATACTACTCTAATATCACAACTATGTACAAGTTACTACAATTTCTACTTAACTACACTTTTCACTTACACATTTTTAACATTTCACAAATAAAAGAAAAAAAATATATATAATTGACAAACATATTCCCCCCAAAACCGGCCCTATGGGGGGGGTGGCATTAAATGATGGTAACAATTTTCTTCATTGATAGTTTGTATTTATACTCCAAAGACCTTTATTCATTCATTCACTTCAATCAAATAATTCAAGTAATAAAACTTTCTCTCCTTGTTTCTTCCTTATCATAACCGGCCTTCAAGAGGTTCACCAAGGGATCAACAAAATTTTTCAAGTTCAAGTTATAAACAATCTAGAATCACACTCTTAATAAGGTTTTGAAATAAAAACCTAGAGTGTTTAAGTTAAACCTTGTTCTTTGCACCTCATCATAATAGCTTGTAAGCATGTTTCTATCATTTTACATATTTCATCTTCATATCATATTTATTTCTTCATAGTTGGAGCAAACATGCAAGACTTGTGTTGTTTATACCATTTTTACCATTGATTTTTAGAGTTTATTACATAAGAGTCATCCTATAATTATTCCCTTGGTATATTTTGGTCTTGATGATGTTTAGGAACCCATGACACCCTAAGAAGGTGTATGGTAGGATTAGTATAGCTTTGGAGTTGATTTGAAGGTATTGGAATAGGTTTAGTACGAGAAAAACTATTTTCGATAAGTATAAAATGTGTTCTGTCCTTGTTTTGTTTTTCAGGAAAATCCGACAGTAGGCACGAAACTTTGGCCTTGATATTTAGAAAATATACTTTAAAACGAATCCGTGGCCGCTTGAACGGATAAAAACGGAGTTATAACGAAGAAGTTATGGATTTTACAAGTTTGACGACGAAATATATATTTTTTCAGAAAATTCAGCAACCTATTTTTGGTTTGTACGAGTCAAAAACGAGTCCTAAGCTTTACAAATTATTTCGACTTATCAAAAATATATTAGTATACTTTGATACGAAGCTAAGGACGTATTATACGTGGAAAACGGATTTGAAACGACTAAGATATGCACGTTTTCATAAAATTTCCGTAACTATTATTTTCTGAAAAACTATATTATTTTTACGAGATAAGTATTACGGTAACTAAAACGACCATGTTGAAGGCAGTTTTTAACCATGATGTAGAACTTTTTGTAACGAAATGTCTTCTAGTAAAATCAAGATCACCAAGCATATTTTCTAAAACGACCAACCGTTTGTATAGCGGAGTTTTAATAAATTAATTACGGTTACTTAAACTTTGCCGAAACTCATTTTTTAAACAACATATTAGACAAAATCACCATCTTTAACCCTTATTATCTTTATGTTCGAGACCTCTATGACGAAAACTCATGAACTGAAACTTCTAGATTTTGATACAAACTTTCCAAAACCGTCAAGTTCGTTTCCTAACGCTCGACGTACACCATTTTACGACTAGTTATTCGGAGCCATTTTTGTCATTTTCAAGAAATTTCCGACAACATTATTTTACGACGAAAAGTGATAATTTCACTATAAATCATTATAAAACCATTATAGGATGACATTTTGACGTAAATACTTGTAAAGTCATTTTTGAATGGTCAAGACGTCAAAAGAGTATTTTTCGACGATAAGTATTATTTTCAAAACTCGCAAATGGTATAAATAACATACGAAATGCATGCATAACATTATATCATAACTCATAACATATCATATCATTCATAATAGGTCATTTTCGAGATTCACGCTACATTTCAGTGTACTCACTTTTGTCTTCGCATCATTCCACCAAGTGAGTTTTCATAGCCCCACTTTCTATTATTTAATTGTTTACAAACTTTTGGGGGAGATACATGCTCAACTACTTGTTTTTATAAATACAAATACTCCAAATATTTACACTTTTATGCTACGCTATACTTTTTTATACATGATTGCATAATACTTGATAACAGTTATACTTAATAACATTTACACTTGATTGCATTATACTTGATTGTGTTACGCTAAACTTGAAAGTCTCCTTGGATAACACACGCATTTGGGTTTCGGAGATGAAGTAGAACCAATGCTATTACTTTCCTTGTGAGTTCATACCCCGCTTTAACTCATTTAAATTCCTATAAACTATTTGGGGCGAGATATATGCTTATTTATCCAAACATTTAAACTCTTTTGCCAAACAACATTACTTATACTCTAGACTTGGTGTGTGTATTGACTAAACTTAAACAAACATCCCAGCATTTATATGTTGGAAGGCCATTAATTTGGATACAGCCCAACGTGCGTCGTTGGAGGAACATCCCATCATTTATATGTTGGAAGGCCATTAATTTGGATACAGCCCAACGTGCGTCGTTGGAGGAACATCCCATCATTTATATGTTGGAAGGCCATTTATATGGATACAGCCCAACGTGAGCGTTGGAGGAACATCCCAACACGAATTGTTGGAAGACCCTTGTGGTGACATTTATATTTTTAACCATCTTAATGTGCATATACATGATTGTCATACTATTTTAGCAGTGGGTTGTAAACACACAGGTTGCAAGTTTTGTATGGGCGGGACTTGGAACTGAGTGGATTTACGATGCCTTTGCTTTGTGAACTATTCTATATGACCAAAAACTTAGACTTTGTTGCATGAACGTTCTTTAAAGGCTTTATATTTCAAAACAAACTCTATGAACTCACTCAACCTTTGTGTTGACACTTTTTAGCATGTTTTATCTCAGGTACCTAAGGCATTCACTTCATGGCATGCATATGGACATATCATAGAGTCGTGGTGTCGACGCGTCTCACTTGGGATTTATAAACTTTAAAACATCGTTTGGCTTGTAACAAACTTATTTCCGCACAAGTTGATTTTCATTTGAGACCAATACTTTGTAAACTCTGATTGTTTTAATAAATTAAACGATATGTTTTCCAAACGACACTTTAGGTCGTTCGATATAACTGTAACTTTGATGCTATGACAGTCCTCCCCAAGGTATTCAATTCCGCTGCAAAACAGGTAATTTGGGGGTGTGACAGATTGGTATCAGAGCATCGGTTATAGAGAACTAGGTTGCATCATTGACCCTAGACTATAACCACATCATCATAGCATCTCATCATATCATTATAAGTGCATATTCTTTATACATGCGAACTTATGACTCAACACCAGACATCATATGAGTCGATTAGTCCAAGCATTGCATAGTTACTCCTAAATTATACATAGCCTGATCACCTATGTCTAATTCAGGAAGAATCATGCAATGAAGGGAGTAGTAGTCTCATATGAGTAAATAATCCCGTAATCGAGCCAAATTTTCAAAAGATTTTCTTCAAACCACTTGTTTCCAGTTTGATCCGCGTGACAGTTCTTGTTTGATGAGTTGCAAAGATCAAGCTAGAAACAAGTTGTTACCTAAACCGATTTAGCCTAATCGTATGACAGTTCTTGTTTGATGAGTTGTGGGATTAAGTAAAAATCGGTTACCAAAAAGTTTTTTTAAAATTTTGCTCGAGAATGGGAAAGCCTGCCTCGTCGAGCCTAATCATAAGGGAGCATGTCTTTAGAATGGGATATAGTCACGATATATGCATGAGCATTGGCATAATCATTTAGACCATACATGAGCATAAACTTTTAGAACCCTTGTCGCGTTTTGGGCCATGGTATCATTAATCGAATCACGAGGACGTGATTCCTCTGACATGGGAAGAATGTCACAATTCTCAATTTCCGGTCATTTCTCAAACTCCATATTCATCATGTCATATCAATTTATTCATGATTTTTCATTTCACCTTAAACGCGTAAATTTTATATTAAATAAACGTTATCGCGTGAGTTATTATTTTGAACATCTAATCCGATACTTCCAAAAATGATCCCGATATATTTTTATATTTACATTTAGTTTATAAAAACTATATTTTGAGTTTACCTAGTGTTTTAAATTTATTTTGTATATAAATCGTTAAATTTATATTATTACGACGTTTTTCTTAAAAACTACTCGATAATTATTTTATCACTCAAATTTTACAAGGAATGTATTTTTACAATTTTTATAACTACAATATACTTTACTTTGATCCCCTAAAACTTATTTTAATCCATACTACTCTAATATCACAACTATGTACAAGTTACTACAATTTCTACTTAACTACACTTTTCACTTACACATTTTTAACATTTCACAAATAAAAGAAAAAATATATATATAATTGACAAACATATTCCCCCCAAAACCGGCCCTATGGGGGGGGGTGGCATTAAATGATGGTAACAATTTTCTTCATTGATAGTTTGTATTTATACTCCAAAGACCTTTATTCATTCATTCACTTCAATCAAATAATTCAAGTAATAAAACTTTCTCTCCTTGTTTCTTCCTTATCATAACCGGCCTTCAAGAGGTTCACCAAGGGATCAACAAAATTTTTCAAGTTCAAGTTATAAACAATCTAGAATCACACTCTTAATAAGGTTTTGAAATAAAAACCTAGAGTGTTTAAGTTAAACCTTGTTCTTTGCACCTCATTATAATAGCTTGTAAGCATGTTTCTATCATTTTACATATTTCATCTTCATATCATATTTATTTCTTCATAGTTGGAGCAAACATGCAAGACTTGTGTTGTTTATACCATTTTTACCATTGATTTTTAGAGTTTATTACATAAGAGTCATCCTATAATTATTCCCTTGGTATATTTTGGTCTTGATGATGTTTAGGAACCCATGACACCCTAAGAAGGTGTATGGTAGGATTAGTATAGCTTTGGAGTTGATTTGAAGGGATTGGAATAGGTTTAGTACGAGAAAAACTATTTTCGATAAGTATAAAATGTGTTCTGTCCTTGTTTTGTTTTTCTGGAAAATCCGACAGTAGGCACGAAATTTTGGCCTTGATGTTTAGAAAATATACTTTAAAACGAATCCGTGGCCGCTTGAACGGATAAAAACGGAGTTATAACGAAGAAGTTATGGATTTTACAAGTTTGACGACGAAATATATATTTTTTCAGAAAATTCAGCAACCTATTTTTGGTTTGTACGAGTCAAAAACGAGTCCTAAGCTTTACAAATTATTTCGACTTATCAAAAATATATTAGTATACTTTGATACGAAGCTAAGGACGTATTATACGTGGAAAACGGATTTGAAACGACTAAGATATGCACGTTTTCATAAAATTTCCGTAACTATTATTTTCTGAAAAACTATATTATTTTTACGAGATAAGTATTACGGTAACTAAAACGACCATGTTGAAGGCAGTTTTTAACCATGATGTAGAACTTTTTGTAACGAAATGTCTTCTAGTAAAATCAAGATCACCAAGCATATTTTCTAAAACGACCAACCGTTTGTATAGCGGAGTTTTAATAAATTAATTACGGTTACTTAAACTTTGCCGAAACTCATTTTTTAAACAACATATTAGACAAAATCACCATCTTTAACCCTTATTATCTTTATGTTCGAGACCTCTATGACGAAAACTCATGAACTGAAACTTCTAGATTTTGATACAAACTTTCCAAAACCGTCAAGTTCGTTTCCTAACGCTCGACGTACACCATTTTACGACTAGTTATTCGGAGCCATTTTTGTCATTTTCAAGAAATTTCCGACAACATTATTTTACGACGAAAAGTGATAATTTCACTATAAATCATTATAAAACCATTATAGGATGACATTTTGACGTAAATACTTGTAAAGTCATTTTTGAATGGTCAAGACGTCAAAAGAGTATTTTTCGACGATAAGTATTATTTTCAAAACTCGCAAATGGTATAAATAACATACGAAATGCATGCATAACATTATATCATAACTCATAACATATCATATCATTCATAATAGGTCATTTTCGAGATTCACGCTACATTTCAGTGTACTCACTTTTGTCTTCGCATCATTCCACCAAGTGAGTTTTCATAGCCCCACTTTCTATTATTTAATTGTTTACAAACTTTTGGGGGAGATACATGCTCAACTACTTGTTTTTATAAATACAAATACTCCAAATATTTACACTTTTATGCTACGCTATACTTTTTTATACATGATTGCATAATACTTGATAACAGTTATACTTAATAACATTTACACTTGATTGCATTATACTTGATTGTGTTACGCTAAACTTGAAAGTCTCCTTGGATAACACACGCATTTGGGTTTCGGAGATGAAGTAGAACCAATGCTATTACTTTCCTTGTGAGTTCATACCCCGCTTTAACTCATTTAAATTCCTATAAACTATTTGGGGCGAGATATATGCTTATTTATCCAAACATTTAAACTCTTTTGCCAAACAACATTACTTATACTCTAGACTTGGTGTGTGTATTGACTAAACTTAAACAAACATCCCAGCATTTATATGTTGGAAGGCCATTAATTTGGATACAGCCCAACGTGCGTCGTTGGAGGAACATCCCATCATTTATATGTTGGAAGGCCATTAATTTGGATACAGCCCAACGTGCGTCGTTGGAGGAACATCCCATCATTTATATGTTGGAAGGCCATTTATATGGATACAGCCCAACGTGAGCGTTGGAGGAACATCCCAACACGAATTGTTGGAAGACCCTTGTGGTGACATTTATATTTTTAACCATCTTAATGTGCATATACATGATTGTCATACTATTTTAGCAGTGGGTTGTAAACACACAGGTTGCAAGTTTTGTATGGGCGGGACTTGGAACTGAGTGGATTTACGATGCCTTTGCTTTGTGAACTATTCTATATGACCAAAAACTTAGACTTTGTTGCATGAACGTTCTTTAAAGGCTTTATATTTCAAAACAAACTCTATGAACTCACTCAACCTTTGTGTTGACACTTTTTAGCATGTTTTATCTCAGGTACCTAAGGCATTCACTTCATGGCATGCATATGGACATATCATAGAGTCGTGGTGTCGACGCGTCTCACTTGGGATTTATAAACTTTAAAACATCGTTTGGCTTGTAACAAACTTATTTCCGCACAAGTTGATTTTCATTTGAGACCAATACTTTGTAAACTCTGATTGTTTTAATAAATTAAACGATGTGTTTTCCAAACTGTAACACCCCCAATTTCGTGATACGCAGCAGAATTCAAACTGGGTGTTACTTCATGGCACAACAGTCATAACAATAGAATACGTACTCTAATGGAGTCGTTTTAAAAGATTTATCATTCAATTTATATAAATATCAGAGTTTACAAAAATGAGGTCCCAGATGGTTCCAAGTTTACAAAATACATTAAATTGGTTTTCGAATGATGATAAAATTTATAGCCCTCTTGAGTATCCATGCTCCTCCGTGCCAGCCTCGTATAATATGGACCTGAAATACATGCTTAAAACTGTCAACACAAAGGTTGAGTGAAATTCATAGAGTTTGTTAAATGGTTGAACACATTATGTTGGTAGTGTGAGTTAATTAGACTCACACCAATGGTTTGAAAACAAAACAGATATTATTGCACTAAGCTCATGATACCGAAAACGTTAACAGCTTGTCAATAGAAATTGATATAATAGTTTGCCAGGTCATTGGTCAAACAGTTGCCCTAATAGGTAATTTGCCAATTAACCTATGGTTCTTCAAATAGAGTGCGTTTGTTTACCGGACTTGGTCAAACAAACGGGATTCGTCAATCCCGATAGATCTATCCACATTATTCGCGTTCACCCGCAAGTGATTAATGGTTCATGATAATAGGGACTTAAGTTGGCAATAGTGGTACTTAGTGCACATAATACATTCAGATAAGCATACAGTTTCAAAGCAATGTGTTCGGTTTAAAAAATAAAGCATGTATCTCCCCCAAGGGTTTGTAAAACAATTAAGTAATAGAAAGTGGGGCTATGAACTCACCTCAAAGTAAATGATAGCAAATGTATAATGAGAATGATGGATATGCCGTGTGAACTTCTACGAGCAACCTAAAATAGAATGTTGCGACTTAGGTTTGGAATAATGTTTAGGAAAACATAAACCATCCTATATACGTCTCTATGTTGATCATGATGTAGTACATGGTATTTGTGTATGTCATTTATAGAAATGGTCTAGTTGTGAAAACATGTTTAGTTTATATATATCGTACTACCGTTCGGGCCATCATAATTCAGAGGTCATGTAGTAAACGTTCGAGGAGCTAGGACACTTTAATTCGTAAATCCAGCAACTCGTCGATACGTTTTACTCAAATGAAACCCCTCACATGAAGCTCCCTACTTTTGTAGCACTTAGTAGATACAACATAGGTTTTGAGTGAAGATTTATAACATAAAGTTTATCATGTTTTTAATAAGTATCTAGTTTTTACAAGTTCTCGTCGTTTTCATAAATATGATCACCTTAGTTAACGGTCTTGGGTAAACAAGCCTTAAGGCTTTAGCCATGGCCTTGCCGTGACTTTGGTCTTGACTAACATGGTCTTGAGACTCAACCTTGACCTTAGCCGTAGCCGTGGTTTTGGCTTATGGCCATTAGGCCTCTTGGTTTGCTTTTAGTTGTGACAAAAGTATAGTTGTAAGATTATATTTACGGCAGTTTCTGTTTTTGAAAGATTTTTGGCCTGTTTAAGCGTTTTCAAGGTCCGAGCTTCTTCAATATTGAAGGAAAACGTCGTTCCGGACAACTTTCGTGTTTTAACTTTTTGATGATTCGGACCAGAAGTACCATTTTAAAAAGGGCAGAACTCAAAACAGAAAGTTATGGGCAGTTTTGGCGTTTAGGTTTCGCTAACTTCTTTTGCTTATAACTTTTGACTCGTTTGTCCGTTTCGGGTGATTCAAATTGCTATGTTTACCTTTTAATCTTGTCTACCATATTATGCAAGTTAGAAAGTCCTTATGTTACTGTTTTTAATGGTCTCACATGTGTAGAATATGACTAGTTTACTAGTTTGTTACCTTTATGACAATATGTGAATTAAAACAAGTGATTGAGTATATGTACATCATGAATCAACATAGTAACTATATATATAGCATGAAATAGTTAAGATTATGAATAATAAAGATGAGATGATGGTGGTGATAAGCTGCTTACAACTTTTGGCTTTCAAATAGAAAGGAGTAACTTAGTAAGGATAGGACTTTGATTGATCGCGAAAGATTTCGGATTGAGCTAGCTTTCCACACCTTGGAACTCTTGCAAACTTGAAGAGTTGGTGATGAAGTACTAAGTGACTTGAGTGGATCTAAACTCAAGAAGATCACTTAAACTTGCTAGAGATTTGATGTAGTAGCTTGATCTTTGGAACTTCTTTGCATAAACTTGGAGTTTATGGAACAAATTATGGAAGATATGTATGTTTTAAGTTATGAACGACCAAGAGAAGAGTTTTAGGGTTTTTAGGAAGTCATTCACTTGCTATTTATAGGAGGGTAAGTTTGGTTAACCATATATTGGGTTAAATATTAACCATGGTTAGGTTAGGACACTTGTAATGATCTAAAGGAACCTTGGTTAGGATTTTGACACCAAGGTGATGACTCCCTCCTAAGGTCAGCCAAGATAAGATAGGATGACTTATGTGTATAGGTTTGGTATTATCTTGATTACGGAGTGAGTTTTGGTTCCGTTAAATGCTAACCGAAGCCATAAAACGTAAAACCGGGTATCGTAAAAATATGAAACTTGAAGGAATGATGAAACTCATCATTATACTCCATATAAAAATATAAAATGGGTGATAAGTCTCATTGGGTGCAAAAACGCTGGTTAAAGCTGGAAATACGGGTCAAAAACGCGTAATTCGCAGTTTATCAGAAAAGAACGAAATTTCAGGGAAACGACCGTGAATTTATTTAGAGTAGACTAAAATTAGTATAAAAGTGATATGAGATGTTAAAATGGGGTTTTCGTCATACGCGGGATAACTTTACAGTTATTCATGAAATTTAAAAGTTACACGATTTAAGCAAAAAATGTAGAACGTACAAGGTTAATTCCTTTATGGTCAAAGGAGGAGGGAAATATGTTTGACTTTTCCAAAAATGTAAAAGTGTCAAAAACATATTAGAAACACAGTGCAGGAATCGTTAAGTCTGGATGTAAGTAGAATTGTTTAAAACGTAAGTTTAGTTTTGTTCAGCGCTGGGCTTATTTGGTAATATTAAAAATAATAAATCTTAAAAATTCTCAAATTAATCATGAGTGATCTAAGAATTTATTTGATGCGAGAAAAATTGTCAGAGTTGATTTTCGTTATGCGCGTGATGTTTAAACGGTGGACCGTCTAAAACGGAACTTTAAAACGATGTTTACTTAATAATTTTTGCGAAAATGATCTAACGATGGTCGAACTCTCAGGTTATTACTAAAATAATTTATGTTACGAGAATGTGGATTAAAAATTTTATGAGATGAATAGTGAATCTGAATAGTAAAAGTGAATAGTAAATTCTCGAAAATAAAAAGTAACCTAAAAATGCGGGTGGTTACACAAACGACACTTTAGGTCGTTCGATATAACTGTAACTTTGATGCTATGACAGTCCTCCCCAAGGTATTCAATTCCGCTGCAAAACAGGTAATTTGGGGGTGTGACACTTGAACCTTATAACTTAGCTTGCATCAGTGTTATTTTATCACAAGACATCATAATCAGTCAGCCATTTTGATTCAAATCTCACATTGGTCAAAGTTTCATATCATTCTCAAAAAGTCAAAAGATGAAAAAGCAGTTTTTCACCAAGGTTGGAGGAATTTTCATTGATTCATTATTGGATCAATTCAAGTGATATTTTGGATTTTACAAGTTCAGTTGGTCTAGTTTAGTAATCTCATTTTTGTTGAATTTTATCAAGCTTCTAAAAGCATTTAATCAGCTTGTCCTTTAGGCCATATTTGCCCTGTGCATATTCAGCATTAACTGAAGTAAGCACAGGCAACTTGCAGCCCTTGCATAAGCCTCATATCAGCTTCTCTAGGGATCAAGTTTGGTTTATTGGCTTTTTGGTTGGTGGTCTTGAGTTCTCCAATTCTAGTTTTCAGTTCAGCTCATTCAATAAGCTGTTCCATTAGCTTAAAGTAGACCCCAAGTAGATTGATTAGGTTTTTGCACTTTCATAAGCTCATTCTTAGTTAATGCATCTTTAGTGATCTAGATTAGTGTTAATTAGTTTATTTAGTCTTAAAATAGTATAATTTAGCTTATTTGATCATTTGGCTGAATCCAGTAGCTTGTAGCTTTATCCATTTTAGCTTAATCAAAGCAGTTTCAAAGCATCTTGCTTATTCAGTGTTCACAAGTAGCTATCCTCATTTTTCCTAGACTTCTAATATTACTTTAGACTTTTCCTGAATTTTTCATATTTTTCCAGCACTGTTTGATATTTTTCCTCATTTAATCAGTTTTTAAGACTTTTTAATTAGCTTTTATTACAAATAAATCAGAAAAAGTTTAAAAAAATATGTTTTCAATTTTCCTAGATTAAGATAAATATAAAAAGCCAAAAAAATATTTTTCCATAATTTTCTTAGCTTAAATAGTAATTTCTAGCATTTTAATTAGTTTTAAATAGTTTTAAATTCATAATAAATACATAAAAAGTGTAATAAATATATTTTCAGTTTTAAAATAAGTTTTATAATATTTTAGATTTTTCTAAATCATAATTTCATTTTTTAGCTTTATTTCATATTTTCTTATATTTTAGGTTATTATTAAATAGTTAAAAATAGTTTTTAATTAATAATAATTAAATAAATAGTCATAAAAATAATTTTATTTTTCCAATAATTTTATTTTATTATTAGGATTGTAAAAATATCATTTTCATATTTGTAGGCCTTTTATTTCTTAAAACTCACGTTTTATTTTGTACGTTTACGTAATTTTATTTAAACGTACGTTTTAGGTTTTAAACGTTCATCGATTTTAAAAATAGTGATAGCGTTTATTTAATATAATTTAGCTTTTTAATTTTCTTTAATTTGCATTTAAGCCCCTGTAATTTACAAACTTTCTCTTTAGGTATAATTATTCCAAATTCACAAACCTTTTCCCATTCAATATCACCCGATCACAGATTCGTTGTACTACAGTGTTCACACCTCGTTGGGACTTAACGACCCGGGGATACACTAAACTCTCCTCTGATCTTTATTGCATTGGTTTCAGACTGTTTGGCTTTTATTACGGTTGACCATTCACAAGTGGTTAGCTTGTGTGATAAAACCTGACTGTCTGGAGCCAACCATTGGGGTTTTCTAAAATTGATTTGGGGCTTTTGAAATTCAAGGTCGGTATCCACTAATTCTAGTATCAATTCGCCTACATCAAAAAGAATTCGAGGTCAATCGACATCTTCTAGTTTGGCGTGTGTTCGACCTCCCTCCAAGAACTTGTAAGGGTAACATGTTTATTATGCCTTTAAAATCATTCTTGTTATGTGTTGAAAGTTTAGTCGTGTAAGACCCGTGTTGACTTTATTTCGAATCAAAAATCAATGATGATATGAAGTTATGTTTATTTTTGTAAATACGTAAGAAATATTTTGGTTGATAATCAAATACTTATTCGGTCATGCTAAGATTGTCCTTGTCGCTAGTGTGTTCACCTATTTCTGTCGAGTGGTAGACCCCAAGAAAACTAAAAGAGTTAAATGTTCTTGATGTTGTTATACTTGTGTTTTAGTAAACGATTACGTTCCCTTGGAACCTAAGTATGTCGTTTGCATTTTTGTTGGTTTGGTTTCCTGTCGAGAATAAGAGGTTAGAAAAGATGAGTCTTGTGAAATCTACTAATGTCTAATAGCCTTGAATCTAGAAATTTAAGTTGGTCGCGATGTTTTGAGTAGTACTCATCAGTCGACGCAAATGTTAATCATGCTGTGTTGATAAAAGTCACACATTAAAGAAACCATCACCTTGTGTAATAAGATGTTGTATAAGGAAAATGTGTCGTTATGGCGCAATAGAGCTACTCGAAACATAAAACGGTTACTGTCATAATAAGTAGCTCTATAATACATCACAAACTTGGTCTTAACTTGAGAAAAATTTAAATTTTGATATGTCCACATCTGATGGCTTCAAATGGTTGCTATATGTTCATGATGTACTTGTTGTATTCGTCTAGGATAAGAGCCAAGTCGAGGGTGTCTAATGCTAAATAACTGTGATTAGTCTATATTTTGTCACGGTCCGAAATAGCATAATAGGTAGTCGAAATGGAACCAAGTTGAGTAGTACTCAACTAACATATGGTTTCGTCACTCCTTTGCTCGCATTTTCAGTAATGGGTTAGTCAAATCTCGTTTGAAACAAGTCTCGTTCGTAGTCACTTCCTTTTCGTTAATTCATTTCAATAGGTACAAACTTGTTATCAAAATAGAAACGTTTTGAAAATGTATAGTGAGTCGACAAACTCACTTTGGTAGTACCACAGTGACGAGGTTATTTATCTCCTGGTCGAGAAGTCTCGACTTCACTAAGTTTAAGACATACTATAGCCAAGTTGTATCTTGAAATCAAACCGTTTACGTTGAATCTCCGTGTCAAAGGCAACTACTCTAGCATTATATTTTTGTGAGTTGTTATATACCTATTTAGGACTTGATAGGATCTGTTCGAACAACCATGGTAACGCATGACTACTTCTCATTTTGTCAAAGCTAGATGCCCAGTACTAAAACATTTGAAAGGAAAATTTTGTAATACTAACAAAGTAACAATTGTGTTAAAAATGCTTCTGCTATACGTTGGGCCAAGGCCCATGTCTGGTAATTCATATTAGACATTGGGAAATCAATGGGCCAAAGCCCAAATCTGGTACACTATTCCTAGCGACACCGGGCCACAGTCCATGGTGGTTTGGAGTGTTCGTTGGAGTGGTTTAAACGAGACAACAAAATAGAACGTATAACGTAAGCCGGAGATCAACCATAAAACCAAACTCGTTTGTTATCTATTCGAAACCTTCTACCTCATATACACATATAAGATAACAAGCAAACAAGTGTAAATATATGACTACACAAAACAAATGCTTAAGACATAACTCATATTATAACGCATACATCAAAAGTTTAACGTCTAGCACCCACGGATAAATATACCCACGTCAAGAAACCTATTTGTCAAAGACGATGTATGTTACCAACAAAGTTGATAAATAAATAGAGACCACCATGTCATTTTTATCATTTAATAAACTTGAAGGTCTTCAAACTTTAATTCAAATGTTTTCTAAGTATAATTAGAAAAACAAATAAACTAATATTGATTTTGACAATACTATTATGTGTCAACTTAAATAAGTGTATATACATTTATATACTTACTAATAGAATGTCGTACTTATTTAGTAAACCAGACTTTGGGTTTTAGTACCATTATGATATCAACATAAATGAGTATATATACAATCATATACTTACTAGTAAAATACTTCGAGTCAGATTCGGTTTTAATACCGTCATGAAAACAAGATTAAATTAATTATTTTAAGTAATACTTAAAACAATGAACTAAAACAATTGCCTTCCTTATCTAGGTCGCGTGTCAGTGCCGCTTCACAACAATCATTAATCCCACTTTTGGATTGCACACTTGCTAAGGTGTGTTTTCATAGCCCCTCTTTTACTTGATAAACTGTTTTAAACACTTTGGGGTGAGAAATATGCAAAACCTTTTTATGGACCAAAACTATTACATGTTTACTATTACGTGGTGTAGCCTAAGCCCTTATGTCCCTAGAAAATGCCCTTTTTCATGAACCGTCAATTCCCCATTGGGAAACGCGAATGTTATAAATAGATCTATTGAGGGTGACTCCTCCGTTCGGTTGGCCATGCTTAGGCCAAGGCGAAACGTATATCATGTCGGAATCAAGTGTTGAGGGACAAAACACTTGCTATGGGCCCCTATATTGTATGACATCTTTTAGCATACAGAAACTGTCGTAGTATCGGTTGCATGAACTTAGAGCTAACGTAATAGACATTCATCCATATATCATTATATTCATTGTAATGATTATATGACTTTGCTTATGGTCCAAACTTACTGTTTTATCTTAAACCTATGAACTCACCAGCTTTTAGCTGACCTTTTTAGCATATTTTTCTCAGGTGCTTAATTTGTGATCATGGATGCAAGGCAAGAGGTGGTAAATGGTCGTAGAAATTCCTAACGAAGTGTTTTATACAAAAACGACGTTTTTATATTGGGACCACTAAAATTTTGGGATGTGCCCATCTATCCAAACAATGTTGTAAGATAATGTTTCAAAATATTTTATGAAATTAAACGGAGTATGTATTCCGTTCTGCATTACTTGTGTTATGATTCACCAATTCCGTAATGCTCCCAATAACATGAATGTTTCCGCTAAATCAAATTTGGGGGTGTTACAGTATGGGTCATGGAATTTGGGTTTTACCCAACTACATTCAATGTATCTAGTTAATGGGTCAAGTACTTAGATATTTACCCATTACACTATATACTAAGTATATAAGTATATGTAAACACTAGTTGTTATACCTATGCATTCCTATAACATGTAAACACTATTAGTTGTTTAGTGTTTTATATGAAAGTGTAAGTGTGTTAGTAAACTATTGGCTCAAACTAATTACGTATTTTATTTGTTTCGTTAAAATGATTTTACGTTTGTTATCGACAAAACATTAGAAGATCGTAAAATATAAATAAACGTTTTTACGGCTTATTTGTATTAATAGATTCCATAAGTTGATGCAAAAAATTGTTGGATTTTATTATCAGGGTTATTTCAGTTGCTGATGATTCTTCAAACACTTTACCCCGATCTATATGTATCATATACGTTATTTCAACTTTATTATAATTTTTGCAGTAACCAAAACTATTAGCCTTGTCTCATGTGATTTTAAGAAATATGATATAGTTGCGTTTTGGAAGTAAGATTGTTATTGAAGAATGTTTAATAAGAAGTGATAGGGGGTTGTGAAAGAAGGGGTGTTTGTTTTGTTTTATTGAAAAAGGAATGTAAAAACACATAAAAAAAAGTAAAATACACATGGAGATGATGTGTATGGTAACTTGTTCCACGTAGATATCAGCAGGTTGGCAAGTCACCCAATACATGGAATAGAAGGAATTCAAAAGTAAGCTACACGGATTTGCGCAAAAAAAAAAAAAAAAAAAAAAAAAAAAAAAACGCAGAACTGCAACTAGTGGCAAGTTAGATACATTTTCAGTAATTATCCGTATATTCAACTCAAAGTAACTCATGAGGCCGTGCCTTCATTTGGATATTTATATTCTTATTAATAATAATTTAAGCCGTATTTATTTTTTAAACTCGTGCGCGGGTTAAACTTTTTATAAAGAGGAATAACGTAAGTCGTTATTGAATGCGGATAGTTAAAAAACGAACTTTTTCGGATATCCTTACTTAATCTCATAAAGATACATAACATGAGTCGTTCGTATATGCATAATCTCGTGTTCTCATTTACATGTCATAGTAACTCGTGTTTTCCTTTTTATATTCATACTTCCGTGCAAATACATTAACTTAATTTATACTGATATTAATATTTATAAATAACAACAACATATAATTTATACAGAACAGACAAAATTCAAAAGTAGGCTAACGGATTTGCCAAAAAAAAAACAAAACAAAAAAAGCTACAGAGAACTGTAAAAAGTGGCAAGTTAGATACATTTTCGTTAATTATCCCTATATTCAACTCACAGTAACTCATGAGGCCGTGCCTTCATTTGGATATTTATATTCTTATTAATTATAATTTAAGCCATATTTATTTTTTAAACTCGTGCACGGGTTAAACTTATAAAGAGGAATAACGTAAGTCGTTATTGAATGCGGATAGTTAAAAAATGAACTTTTTCGGATATCCTTACTTAATCTCATAAAGATAAATAACATGAGTCGTTTGTATATGTATAATCTCGTGTATTCATTTACATGTCATAATAACTCGTGTTTTCCTTTTTATATTCATACTTTCGTGCAAATACATTAACTTAATTTATATTGATATTAATATTTATAAATAACAACAACATATAATTTATACAGAACATACAGAATTCAAAAGTAAGCTACACGGATTTCCAAAAAAAATAAATAAATACGACACCAAACTACAAAAAGTGGCAAGTTAGATACATTTTCAGTAATTATCCCTATATTCAACTCACAGTAACTCATGAGGCCGTGCCTTCATTTGGATATTTATATTCTTATTAATAATAATTTAAGCCGTATTAATTTTTAAACTCGTGCGTAGGTTAAACTTATAAAGAGGAATAACGTAAGTCGTTATTGAATGCGGATAGTTAAAAAACGAACTTTTTCGGATATCCTTACTTAATCTCATAAAGACAAATAACATGAGTCGTTCGTATATGTATAATCTCGTGTATTCATTTACATGTCATAGTAACTCGTGTTTTCCTTTTTATATTCATACTTCCGTGCAAATACATTAACTTAATTTATACTGATAATAATATTTATAAATAACAACAACATATAATTTATATTTTTTATAAAATATAAAGTATAGGTTGCATAACGTCTAGGAGTATTTATTAAATTCATAAAGTTATTAATAAATATATAAACTGATAGGTATATTTAAGTCCATATAATTTATTTAAACTTTAACAACTAAAGTTTATTAATTACCCTCTCATACTTAATTTTTTAATTATTTTTTTTTATAAAATTAACACATAAAGTTCAATACAGAACAATAAAAAACCAAAGAACAAATCACCCCATCCTGACCGTTGATCTCAGTTTGATCTGACCATTAGATCTCTTTTTCATTTGTCCCATTTAATTGAATATAAGGGTAGATTTGTCAGACCTCTCATGCTCATCCACACACTCTCTCACTCACTCACTTTCTCTCTCTCATCAAAAACTAAAGAAAGATCCATACTTTTTTTGTTTTATGCAACTCAAACTCCATTGACCTTATACGATTCAACAAGAATCTCGTCTTTCTCTTCAGGGATTCTCGAAGATTTGCTTGAAAGCTCTACCACCAAGGCTTCTAACTGTTTCAGTTTCTCCTCAAAAGACTGCAAAGTGTCCTCTTTTTTAGGACTCGAATCACGATTGTGTGACGATTTGTTTATATTTTGTGTTGAGGATCTGGGAAGATGATTATGTTATGAGTTGCTCGTATGCGTGGTCAGTGGTGGGTGTTCGGTACTCAAGTAATTCAATGTAATTTTCATTCGTTTGGGTTGTTGTTTTTAGAGGTATTTTCATTCGTTTGGGATTAATAGTCGTTTGGGTTGATCAGATTTTAGAGGTATTTTCTTTCGTTTGGGTTATCGTTTGGGTGGTCAGTGGTAGATGATTCAATGTAATTTTCATTCGTAAGATTTTAAAGGATTGTCATGTTGTTTTTCATAAAAACAATACCTTTTCCATTTCACCCCATCATTTCCATCTACAAAGGTTGGTAAGATATTAGTGGCAGCTTTAAGTGACCTGAGAATGGTCCAAGAAAGTTGTTTGGATAATACTGGGAGTAAATCTTGTGGCAAGATTGGTATCTCAATATCAATATTATTATGTTTTTCGAAAAAAAAAAAAAAAAAAAAAGTACAACATTAATTTTTGTAAAAAGTTGATGTGTAAAGTCAATGACAAAAAATGTCTGACCCCTACCTATTCTATGAGCAGAGCAAAGTGGCTTTACAAAGCAGGTTAAAGAATAAAGATTCCTTAATATCCTTGGTAAATGTAACTTTTATTAATTTATTTTTGTAAGAATTTAACTTTTTTCAATGTGACCCATCAAATAATCACATGTGATTTTATAAAATAAATTCCTGAAATAAATGTGACCCATCAAAGAATCACATGAGATTTTGTGCAAATCACATGTGATTTTACCTTAAATCACATGTGATTTAACACAAATCACATGTGATTTACCGCAAATCATATGTGATTTTATCTTAAATTATTTTTTGAAAGTGAATCACATTGATTTACTCATTTTTTGATTAAAACTGAATCTCACGTAATTTATATTTTTTCATAACATAGAAAAAAAATAAATAACAGAATCACATGTGATTTCATGAATTTGTTTATTACTCTAAAGATCGAATGTGACTTGTAAAATCACATGTGATTTTTTTTTGTATACTGTATTTCTGACTCGACATTGCGAGCGGCTAAAATCACATGTGATTTTGTGATTTATAAAATCGCACATGATTTTTAAAATAACAAATCACAAGTGATTCTACAAATCACATGTGATTTATACACGAATCACAACAAAAAACAGAATCATGTGTAATTTACTCATTTTTTACAAATCACTTGTGATTTTTTAAAAATAACGAATCACATGTGATTTTTAAGTGATGCTATGGTGAGGGTGATGCATTGATGAGTTGTACGGTACATTTTTTTTTGTTGAGAGAGAGAGAAGTATGTATTGTAATAAGAAGAAACTTTTTATTTTTTAGATTTGGATTTCAGCTGTATTGTAATAAAAAGAAACTTTTTATTTTTTAGATTTGGATTTCAGCTTTGAGTTTAAAAGCAACTTTTCAGATTGTTTTATTTACGATTTTGATATCAATGAGTTGATTTTATGTATTTTTGTAAAAAAAAAAATATTATAAATGAAAACAGACGAGTTCAAGTCATAAACATTCTTTATTGCTTTGCTTGTTGTATTTTTACGCAGGTTGATATGCTAATCACATGTGATTTTATCTGTCATTACATGTGATTTTACCTCAAATTATTATTTTTTTAAGTGAATCACATGTGATTTACACACGAATCACATGTGATTTACCGCAAATCACATGTGATTATACCGTAAATTATTTTTTGAAAGTGAATCACATGTGATTTACTCATTTTTAGATTAAAAATGAATCAAATGTTTCACTTTATAACATCAAAGACTAAATCACACGTAATTTACATTTTTCATAACAAAGAAAAAATAATAACAAAATCACACATGATTCACTCATTTTTAGATTAAAACAGAATCACATGTGATTTACGCACGAATCACCACAAAAACCAGAATCACATGTGATTTTTTTACGAATCACGTGTGATTGATCTGGACGGAAATTTTGAAAAAAAAATCGTCGAAAGTATATAAAAGTGCATATATATAGAAAGATGATTTTTTTCTCGTCGCGATGGTATATTTTTTGTAGCTTGAAGATTTACCGTTTGCAAGATATGTTGTTTTTAAAAAAAGGGTGGAAAGTGGGTTTTTTATTAAATGAGTTAGATTGACTATTTTGCCCTTCCTTTGTTATTTTTGGTTTTATCTCTACCGTTAGATGAAATTAAAATGAAAAGCTAGGATTTGATTATTTGTTCTTTTTATTTTCATTGTTTGTAATTGATCTCACCTTTTTTATACATACTTATTTCGTTTGATGGAATTTAGATAAATTTGAGTAAATAAAAGCCACTTTTTACTTTTATTGGCCAATAGGGATTCTCGATATTGCCAGATAAGCATAATGGTGCACTCTTATTGATCCAATGGATTTTTTTTCAACTTTCTTTTTCCACTTTTTGGTAATCTCTTATTATATGAGAGATAAGAGAGCAAGAAAAAATATTACGGATAAATTGTACTACTCCATCTGTCCCAAAATAATAGTCCACGTTTACTTTTCAGGATGTTTCAATTTAATTGTCAATTACTAAAAAAACATAGGGAAGTTAGATCGAGTTTAACATATTACTCTTGATTGAAATTATTATTATAAATTTACAGAAGACATCAATTAATTAGTTAACGGTAAAATTGTCATTATGCTAAAAGTGGTAATAATTATGTTTTTTTTAAACTGTGTGATCATTTTTTTGGATGACAATTATTTTAAGACGGTGAAAGTAGTATATTGTATCCAACTTTTTGCTCTATTTGTCTGTAAATTGTGAAATTTTGTAAAATCATTTTACAAATATAGTCGAGTACACGCGCATTTGTTGCGGCAGTTTATAGTTGCAAATAGTCAGTGAAATTCTGGTTAAGTTTTCTGTGACGTTTATATTGTTGTGTCCAGCCTCAAATTAGAAGTGTGAAATGGACAAGGTCCACTGCTGCAATAGTGGGCAATCTCTGCTCCAATGGTGGGCAATCTCAGTCAAGCATGATATTGGCATTAAATGCTTTAAGCCTTTCACACACTGTAGGGAGACTAACACCATCCAAGTCTGTAACTATTTCACCTATAAATAGAGCTTCAATATTCAGGTTCCATGTATCACAAACAAAAGAGAAATCAGTGAGATAAACACTTGAGAGTATTTGTAATAGGTTCGGTTTTTTGTAGTCGAGTGAGCTTGACTCCTCCTGTAATTCTGTTCTTTGTTATGAATAGAAGAATTTTCCGAGCCTAACAAGTGGTATCAAAGCTTGGTTATTCATCCGGACCATTCTTTGATTTGGTCAGGTCCATTGGTCTAAATCGCCGGTTCACCCTCTTTTTAACTGGTTCTTGAAGCAGACCGGTTTATACAGTTTTGAGCGTTCTGGATTCATCAGTGAGTCATCTTTAGCTAATTTTGCTTCCACAGGTCAGTACCAACAAATTAGGTTCACTTTATCATGGAGAAATCATCATCGGATACCATGATTCCGCTCACGTCTACAAATTACAACATGTGGAAACCTCGTATGGAGGATTATCTAAATTTTAAGGATTTAGCCGAGCCCCTCGACAATAAAGGGGCCAAACCTGATAAGAAGACTGATGATGAGTGGGCCAAAATGAACAAGAAAACAATTGCACAAATTCGACAGTGGATCGACCACAGTGTGTTCCATCATGTTGCACAAGAGACAAGTGCATACAAGCTATGGGAAAAGCTCGAATCCATGTATCAGGCGAAGACAGCCCGAAACAAAACCTTACTAATGAGACGGCTGGTAAACCACAAGTTACGTGGTGGTGCTTCTGTAACTGAACACACGAGTCAGTTCCAGGATCTCGTGAACCAGCTAAGTGCATCCGGATGGGTTCTCAAAGATGAGGAACAAGCCATATTGCTCCCGAGTTCTCTACCTGATAGTTGGGAGACCCTTGTTGTCACTCTTAGTAATTCCGCCCCAAGTGGCACCGTGACTATGCAAATGGTCACAGATGCCTTGATGAATGAGGAAGCCAGAAGAAAAGAAGCTGGGTCCGATCAATCACATGCCCTTGTTTCAGAAAACGATGGGCGAGGGGGAGGTAGGAGCGGTGGTAGAGGACGAGGTTGAGGTAGAGGAAAAGGTCTTGGTCAAATTAGAGGAAGATCTCAAGTTCGAGGTAGATCACGAGAACGGGGAAAGTCTATCAATACCAATAGTTGGTTTGATGGCCATTGCAACTATTGTGATCGTTATGGTCATAGGAAGCGGGACTGTCGAAAGTTTCTATGGGAACAACCGCAAGCAAGCGAGAGTTCGAGAAAAGAAGATGGAGAGGCCATGGTTACAATGTCACCGGACATTTTACTTGTTACATGTGGAGAAGAATCATGCCTACACGTTGGTACTCATGATATCGAGTGGGTGATTAATACCGCTGCATCATTTCACGCCACTCCTAATATGGATCTATTCACGACTTACAGATCCGGAGACCACGGTTCTGTGAAGATGGGAAACACGAGTTTCTCAAGTATTGTAGGTGTTGGTAATGTGCACGTAAGAACCAGTGTTGGATGTACACTTGTGTTGAAAGATGTTCGACATGTTCCGGATCTAAGATTGAATCTAATTTCAGAAGTAGCTCTGGATCATGAGGGCTATGAAAATAGATTCAAAGAAGGTACGTGGAAGTTATTTAAAGGTTCTATGGTTATTGCTAGAGGACATATTTGTGGTACTCTTTATAAAACCCATGTAAAGTTGTATCGTCCAAGTCTCAATGCTCTTGAAAAAGAGACTTCTCCAAACCTGTGGCACAGGAGGTTGGGCCACATGAGCGAGAAGGGATTAGCAACTCTTGCAAAGAAGAAAGCTATCCCATTTGATAAAGAAGTACCTTTGGATCCTTGACAACATTGTCTATTCGGGAAACAACACCGAGTTTCCTTCAGTTCGAGCAGAAAGAATCGCTCTGAGTTGTTGAGTCTAATCCACACAGATGTTTGTGGTCCCATTGATGAAGAATCTCTTGGCGGAAACATGTATTTTTTGACATTTATCGATGATGCATCACAAAAGTTATGGGCTTATTGTCTTAGCAGGAAAGATCAATTGCTCGATCGCTGCAAAGTATTTCATGCCATGGTAGAAAGAGAGACAGGAAAGAAGCTGAAATGCCTCCGATCAGACAATGGAGGCGAGTACACTTCCTGGGAGTTTTCAGCATATTGTGCTGAACATGGGATCAGACACGAGAAGTCGGTGCCACGGACCCCACAACATAATGGCGTAACTGAAAGAATGAATAGCACTATTGTGGAAAAAGCTCGATGCATGCTCAGTATGGCTAAATTGCCAAAGTCATTTTGGAGAGAAGCTGTTGCGACAACTTGTTATCTTATCAACATGTCACCATCAGTTCCGTTGAACTTTGAAGTTCTAGAAAAGGTTTGGTCTGGAAAGGATATTGCCTACTCCCACTTGAAAGTATTCGGGTGCAAGGCATTTGCACATGTTTCTAAGGAACTGAGGAAGAAGCTTGATCACAGATCAACTTCGTGCATCTTCATCGGTTATGGTGATCAAGAGTTTGGGTACAGGTTATGGGATCTTGAAAGCAAGAAAGTCATTCGTAGCAGAGATGTGGTGTTCCATGAAAATCAATTTCACGAGTTTGCTCCAGCAGCCAGCAAACTACAAAGTTCTCATACTCCAGAAGACGTTCCCGAATCACCACGTATTTCTCTCGACAACGAGGAATTGCCGGATATTGTTCATGGTGAACAAGATGATACAGTAGATGTTGGTGATGATCAAGAAGAGGAGATTCCTGAGCGGGGGGAGCGTTTACCCCAAGGTGCTGCTGAAAATGCTCAAGTTAGACGTTCCGAGCGAGGTTTAGTTCCACAAAAGCAATACTCGCCAACTGAATGGATCCTTCTTACCAGCGAGGGGGAGCCAGAGAGCTTTCGAGAAGCTCAATCTCATAAAGACAAATCCCATTGGTGGAAGGCCATGGAGGAAGAAATGAACTCATTGCACAAGAATCAAACGTACGAGCTGGTGAAACTTCCTGACGGAAAGAAAGCCTTGAAAAACAAATGGGTTTTCAAACTGAAGAAAGATGGCAAAGGAAAAATTGTGAAGTACAAGGCGAGACTCGTGGTCAAAGGCTTCCAACAAGAGCAAGGAATTGACTTTGATGAGATTTTTTCGCCGGTTGTGAAGATGATGTCAATTCGAGTTGTACTTGGGTTGGTTGCGAGTCTAAATCTTGAACTTGAGCATATGGATGTGAAAACGGCATTTCTCCACGGTGATTTGGAGGAAGAAATATACATGGAGCAGCCTGATGGTTTCAAGGTTCGAAAGAAAGAGCATCTCGTTTGCAAGTTAAAGAAGAGTCTCTACGGTCTCAAGCAGGCCCCAAGGCAATGGTACAAAAAGTTTGATTCGTTCATGGTAGAACATCAATACAAGAGAACAGTTGCGGACCATTGTGTGTACCTGAAGAAGTTTCTAGATGGTAAATTTATCATCCTTTTGCTTTATGTCGATGATATGCTAATAGTAGGTCAAGATGCAACCATGATCAAGAACTTGAAGCAGGATTTGTCTAAGTTTTTCGATATGAAAGACTTAGGCCCAGCGCAACAAATTTTGGGCATGAAAATTGTTCGTAATTGGAAGGCAAGGAAATTGTTCTTGTCACAAGAGGAGTATGTTGAACGCGTGATCAAAAGATTCAACATGGAAAGTGCCAAACCTGTTAGCACTCCGCTAGCAAACCACTTCAAGTTGAGTAAGCAAAATTTTCCTTCTTCCGAGAAAGAAAAGAAGATGATGAAAGGAGTGCCCTACTCTTCAGCGGTAGGAAGTTTGATGTATGCAATGGTATGTACGAGGCCTGATATTGCTCACGCTGTAGGTGTTGTAAGCAGATATTTATCAAATCTAGGAAGAAAACACTGGGAAGCTGTCAAATGGATACTACGGTATCAAAAAGGTACATCCAATTATGTTTGTGTTACGGGGGAGTGAAACCAATCTTGAAGGGTTACACAGATGCATATATGGCAGGAGATCTCGATAGCAGAAAATCTACTTCGAGTTACATATTTACATTAGCTAGGGGAGCCGTATCTTGGCAATCCAAATTGCAGAAATGTGTAGCGCTATCTACAACAGAAGCCGAGTACATTGCCGCAGTTGAAGCCGGAAAGGAACTTTGGTGGCTAAAACGTTTCCTTCAGGAATTGGGTTTTCGGCAAGAAGAGTACATGATTCATTGCGACAGTCAGAGTGCCTTGGATCTTAGCAAGAACTCGATGTATCATTCCCGCACAAAACATATTGACGTGCGATATCATTGGCTTAGAGAAGCAGTTGAGCAACAAGATTTGAAGCTCTCAAAAATCGACACAAACGATAATCCTGCAGACATGCTAACAAAAGTTGTGCCATACGAAAAACACAAGTTGTGCTCCGACATAGTTGGATTGAGCAGTATTCAACAGAGTCTGGAGGGGGAGATTTGTTGTGTCCAGCCTCAAATTAAAAGTGTGAAATGGACAAGGTCTACTGCTGCAATAGTGGGCAATCTCTGCTCCAATGGTGGGTAATCTCAGTCAAGCATGATATTGGAATTAAATTCTTTAAGCCTTTCACACACTGTAGGGAGACTAACACCATCCAAGTCTGTAACTATTTCACCTATAAATAGAGCTTCAATATTCAGGTTCTATGTATCACAAACAAGAGAGAAATCAGTGAGATAAACACTTGAGAGTATTTGTAATAGGTTCGGTTTTTTGTAGTCGAGTGAGCTTGACTCCTCCTGTAATTCTGTTCTTTGTTATGAATAGAAGAATTTCCCGAGCCTAACATATATAACAGAATTGGAATTGAAGGAAGGATAGGAATTAGGATTGAAATGAATATGTACCGTCAAAAAAACATAGGAAGCTATTAGCTATGGTTAAAACTTAAAACACTATAAGCAGCATATTACAATCAATATAATGATGATTCATCTTAACCTCATCTTGGCTATTAGCTTGTTTAATAATGACATCGACATCACTTGTAAGGCCGAGCATACCAGACCAAAAACCAAATTGAACTGAAATTCGAGTCGAACCGGATCGAACCAAACTGAACCGACTATATTCGATTCGGTTTCAGTTCTATATACTAATGATTTTCAGTTTCGGTTTGGCCCAAAACCGAGAAAAACACACATAAACCATATAAACTGAACTGAACTAACCATATTCGTTTCGGTTCTATATGCTAATGGTTTTCGGTTTCAGTTTGGGTTTGGTTCGATTTTAGACCGACGCTCAGCCTTAAATTATTCGATTGTAGCACTCATTTTCTATAAAGCCAAGAAAGAAAATGGTGACAATTTGGATATGTTACGTAGTAGAGATTGTCATGTATGCAAGATAATAAATTTGTATAATTAGTAAATACAAAGAATTAGTTGTGTATATATTAAGTTTTGAAGGTCGAAAAAAGTTTATAAAGCATTAAAATAAAATTAGTTTTAAAATGTAAAGACAAAGTATTAGCGAAACTGTCATGAAATAGTCAATTTGTCTAATGGCTTCAAAATTTGAAAAATTAATAAATTAATGAACAGTTATATTTGTTAGTACTAGTGTTAGATCTTCGTGCATGCACGAGGCTTTGAGTTTACTTTTTGTTAAATTAAGCTTTTGCATTAAAGGAAATTACTAAAATTAATATATAAATAAATTAAAACATATATATATATATATATATATATATATATATATATATATATATATATATATATATATATATATATATATATATAGGGTAGGGTTAAAATGAAAAGTTTCTTATAATGAAAACAATGAGAAGGCATGTGGAGGTGACATGTGTCACCTTTCCCACATCACCATGCCATGTGTCACCCCCACCCCCACCCCACCCACCCCACCCCCCCCGCCACCACCCCCCCCCCCCCGCAAAAAAATTTTTTTTTCCCGCCAAAAAAAAATTTTTTTTGGGCAAAATTTTTTTTTCCCGCCAAAAAATTCCCGCCAAAATTTATTACTGCATCACAGTTATAAAAATACTGCATCGCAATCATAATTGTGATGCAGTAATTTATAACCCTAATGCACTAAAATCATGATTATGATGCAGTAAATTTATAACCGTGATGCAGTAACTTATAACCTTAATGCACTAATAAGTTTTGATGCATCTTTATTATAAGTTACTGCATCATTCTACAAAAGGTGTAGATTGGCGGGAACACCCTGACCCCGGGTGCCTTTTGGCACCAGCCATTGTCCACCCCACAAGGAATAGCTCCGGAAACTCTCCTGGCCTAGTGGGGCACCAACTGGAGTGAGCACGAGCCAAGACTAGGACCCCTAAGCTCTTATTCCACAAAGTCTCTCCAGTGTGCCCACAGGTTTTGCGGAGGTGGGTACCTATATGAAGCAAATGCCAAGGATGGGACTTGAACTTGGGTCAATTGACTCAAGCACAAGTGCTCCAACCATTGGACTAATGCTCCATTGGTAAGTTACTGCATCATAGTTAATAGTTCAGTGCATCAACTATGATGCACTAAAATCAATGTTATAACCTTAAATGCACTAAAATCATGATTGTGATGCAGTAACTTTATAACTGTAATGCAGTAATTTATAACCTTAATGCACTAAAATCATAATTGTGACGCAGTAACTTATAACCTTAATGCACTAATAAGTTTTGGTGCATCTTTTTTATAAGTTACTTCATCATAGTTAGTAGTGCATCAACTATGATGCACTAAAATCAAGGTTATAACATTAATGCACTAAAATTATGATTGTGATGCAGTAACTTTATAACTGTGATGCAGTAATTTATAACCTTGATGCACTAAATTCATAATTGTGATGCAGTAAAAAAATTTGGCGGGAAATTTTTGTCGGGAAAAAAAAAAATTTTTGCCAAAAAAAAAATTTTTTTTGGCGGGAAAAATTTTTTTTCGGGGGGGGGGGGGGGGGCGGGCGGGGGGGGGGGGGGGGTGGGGGGTGGGGCGGGGGAGGGGGTGGGGTATGGTGATGTGGCATGATGATGTGGCAAAGGTGACACATGTCACCTCCACATGCCTTCTCATTCTTTTCATTATAAGAAACTTTTCATAATAACCCAAACCTATATATATATATATATATATATATATATATTCGTTTTCGAAGCCCGCCCAATGGGCGGGCATGAATTATAATTATTTGTTTGTTGTTTTTTGTTAACTAAAATACATTTTTTAAAATTGTCAAACAATATTATAAAACAATTGTTTCTTTGGTTTTTAGTTGTTGGTTTTATTTTATTTTTCTTGTTAAGAATTATAAATAATTGTATGGTTTGCGTGGATGGTTAATAACACAACATAAATAATTTTTACAACATTATGAAATTTATGTATGTTTATAATTATTTACCCTTTCAGAGATTAAAATGAGCAGCCTAAGGTTAATGGAAAATCAATGAATTTAGAAACACCTAAAAGTTCTTTGTGTTTGTTTTATGAACTCACTATATGTTAAGCTTATTGATCAACATTCATTCAGGTCATGAAGGCATGTGTAACAAAGGAAAGAGAAAATGAGTTAGGCTTATTTTGTTGGCTTCATTAATATCCAACATGCATTGCATATTGTTAGATTCGGCTTCTGCATCATCACCATTGCAATCCTATTTGGTAGCCTGCAATAGTTCATTCAACAATGAGTATATTACTTTCGCTGGTTTCATTTTACAAAAAATGAGAAAAAACATGAAACTGTGATGGAATGGGAGCTTTATCTTACAGTTACCTCATATAGTTCATCGGATATATTTGCCATGCGATAAACATATTCACGTCTAGAATTTATATCCCCGTTTTTGTCCGTCAATGGGTTTCCTACCATGTATCCCTGCCATTTCATTCGTCAAAAATGTCAATATGGGAATCTATGTTTTATTTTACTAAAATAATGAGTGTCAAAGCACTGATAACTGAGGTTTCAAACATATTTAGTCAATATTTTTGGACCTGCTAACTCGTCCACTTCCCTGTCAGTGACGACTCCACCACCACCATTGTAGTTTTCAGATAAAATGAAAGACAAGCATTTCCTAGCAGAAGTTTTCCTCTCTATATCTATGACTGACATATTCCTCTGTCTTGGTGCACTTTGTGGTCGAATTCTTGTTATAGCCGACACTATGACAGACACATAACTTGGCTTTCGATGCAAAGTTTGCGTTGCACTCCCACCCAGTGAGAATCTTCTTTCTTGCTCGGAAAGCCATCACGGCAACCATGTCCATGAGAAAAACCACCGGTTTTATCTTGACTGTTGCTACCGGCTGGTAAAAAAATATGCCATGAACTATTAGAAGTTCATCAATTAGTGTTTGGATGTTACCTAAGCATGTGTTTCTTGAGTTTTGAGGTGATGAGCTGAAATAAAAGTTACCCAATGGTGTAGCACCAACATGCAGCCCTGGTGCGAAAGGAGGTCGGTAACCATGATAGATAAAAGTATGGTCACGGCCCGCAGCTGCATAAACCAAGACCACGACACCTTCCTAACAAATTAGATGCACCTCGATTGCATTTCCAAGAATCTCAGCCACCATTTGCATAAATGTTCTACCATCTGACTGGCGCATATTAATGCCTTTCGTTTAGCCAAGCTACAAACTCAAGGCCATCCACCCAACTTTGATGATAGAGAACAAAAGCGAAAGTTAGTAGATAGTCAACTACTTTAACAAAAACTGTTACTAAGTGGTTTCAAAAAAACTAACTCACCATAACCAACAGGCAGATGGTTGATCACAACTAACAATATTTTCCAAATTGGAGAACAATTTATGTGAATGAATATAACTAAATGAGAATTAACAATGGTAGCCTGAGATAGCTTTTACATCTATGGTGATTCTCTGTTTCTCTAAGGTGAAAATAGATGGACAATAGAGTTTACAAACAAATAGAAGACTAACCTTTAACAGTTTCATATAAGGATTCCAGGCTAATGATGCCACCTTTTCTCGTACTTGCATGCAAAATTAGGCATGAAGGCATAGGATACCAAAAGAGAAATTATTTATGCAGCTTGTATAAGCGAGAATATACGGAGTATTAGTTTAGGGTTATCAGGATTGGGTTGGTCTGCAAACACTCTCTTTTATAAAATTATGATTTTTTTATTATACTGATATAATTTAGATGGTCTGAGCATTGGGCAAAATTTAACACCTTTCAGCTGTTACATTTTTAGACGCCCGATTTGTGACCTTCTCCTTCATAGAAGCAGAATCAAGGGTGTGTTGTATCTAAATCAAATAGTTTAGAATATAGAACTTCTTGGTACGTGAAACAATTTTTTAATTAGTAAATAACATATTGTTGTTTGAAATAAGTAGAGTAGTTCAATTTCATAGCACAACTTATAAAAGCTATTTTTAAACTTCAGAATCTTATAACTACATTAGAAAAAATAGCAACCGAAATGATTTATTAGATGAAACAAAAATGAATAAATAAACTGAAATTTACATGCCTGTAAACCTCAAACCAGCAAGAATCTTGAAGCGGCAGCTTTAGCATCATCAGAGCCCATTATCTCCTATTTGTCATACAAATCAGAATGTTTCTCTCCAGCATCACCTGCAACTTCATTTATATATTTTCGCTTGGGAACTTCCAGCAATGATGCAACCTCTTGTCTTCTAGCTTGATAATCTTTAATTTAGACCTCGATTTCTCTGTCCGCATATAGTTTTTTTGAATCTTCATAAACACTTTCCAAATGCACATCCAAACACCCCCTACTGCACCTGAGTGTAACTCCTAAAAAAATGGAATATGAGAGAACATGTTATTGGTGCGACTGGGAAGGAAAACTTAACTGTACATAGTTCAATTCTTGATAAACTCTTCTCGCGAATTCGTCGATTAAAGCAACAACATCACTTGTACTTACATCTACGTATTTATTTATAGCGATACCTTGACCTCTTATAAGGTAAAAATCTAGACCAATTGCGTCCTCAATACCAGGTCTTTGCACCTTCACAAATGGGCGGGCATAACTAATAATTATTTGTTTGTTGTTTTTTTGTTAACTGAAATACATTTTTTAGAATTATGAAACAATATTATAAAACAATTGTTTTTTTTTTTTTTTTTTTTTTTTTTTTTGGTTAAAAATTATAAATAATTGTATGGTTTGCGTGGATAGTTAATAACACAACATATATAATTTTTACAACATTATGAATTTTATGTATGTTTGTAAAGTTGTAGATTATGAAATTGTATTAAAGAGATATAACATAGCTACAATAACTACAATAAACCGAAATTGACACAATGGAAGAATGACATAACTACGATAAACCGAATTTTTCTCTAGTGTTCCCTCACTCCATTGTTAGCTATTATCACTTTCTTCCAAGTAGTTGGTAGTTACAACTCAAGTTGCAGTCACAAATTCGTGTACTGAACCGCATTATAAAGTCAATAATGAATCTAATGAATGAACAACAACTTCAAACAGATTTATGGTCCAACAATTTTGTCTCTTGCTTCTGTCATTCAAATAATATCTCTCCAACTAAATTTCTTTTTAACTTTCCATTCCTAAATTACAACATGTTCTAATCATTAATTAGTAAAATGTAATATTTCACAATGAAAGTGTTTGTAGGTACCCAAGATGACCTGTTACCCGACTCACACCCTCTTGCCACCATTGGTATATAATCAGTTGCAATTTAATATGGTTTCATTTGGACATAGCTAGGCAAATACATGCATGGCATTCATAGCGCTGAAAGAGAAAATGCCTTATAAGCATCACCTGAACCTAAAAATGAAGAAAAACGCAATAACATACCGCTTGTAAGAACTATTAAGGAAATCTTGGTTTTCATTATGTGTTTAAAAATTAGATTTTACATTGTTAATTTACATATGAGAAGATACTCAAATAGCCATAGTCACAAAACTACAATGTTAATTACTAACACCTTACAAACAACCTATAAACTAAATAGACAAACAATAGGTATCAGGTTTGTAGTAACTAACAAATCAAAGTTTATAGCGTCTGGGATATTAGTTGTTATTTGTCAAAGGTGCCAACTTAACCAATTGATACTCAATGGCATAACTTACTATTATGTATACTCATCATTAATGTTATAAACTATTTTCTCAATATAAACCTCTAACAACAAAACCGGCAATTAAGAATTGGAGTAATATCATAGGGACATACATGGACAAGAAGAGCAATAATATTATTTCAGTCTCCATCTAATACGGTCTTTAGTGCCGCAAAAGCCTGTTCCACATTAGCTTAAACGGTAAGGAAAGTTTGTATTGAAAAGACCACAATGGCCTAAACATAGAGTTATAAAAAAAAAGAGTTCCTGCTAATGTAGTAATCAACGATTGGAACCTGTAATTATTTTACAATTTGATCTTAAATTAATTCAGTATTAGATTATAAAATGGGTTATAATACTTATAATGATGATTTTCTCACAAGTCTTGCTTTCAGCTCGTTTGCTACAACATCAATAAATTATTATGTGTTCAAATAGTGCTCCCTACAAAGCCTAAAAAGAAGTCTTAATAGAATTTGTGAATACCACACAAAATGATACCCTAAAGAAGCAATAATATTCGATTATTAAAAAGTACCTAAGATGTCATGTTAGCAGTTAAAAAAGTTCTGTTAAAACTAATTTCAAGTCAAGAAACTTACTTGGATCCATGAAGAATGAGCTCGACTGCGCGAGATCCTTGGTCATCTTCCCGGATTCAACAGTGCCAATAGATGCTACTTCTTCTCGATGGGAGGGCTTGTTTTGTGAATATTGTTTACAAAAAATTAAGTAAGCATGCTCTTGCCAGTAATTCTATTTTTTGCTTTTTTTCAAGATCCGAATGTGCATTGAATTGTTGTGTTTCTTGGCCTTTAAAAGAACAGTGACACTAAATCAACTCATATTCATTGATCACTTCTTCTATATCTAAAACATTTAATGGCATTTTAGGCATTAATCACCATCTTCCAATCTTTCAATTTCAGTGGTGGACTTGATACCAATTCTGTGACTAAGGTTTAAAAGTTGGAGAGGTTTTGTTATTTAAGGATTACAAAATGTATAAGAAATGGCAGCAATCAATACAAGCCTAATGCTTGAACTTCTGATTGCTTCAGAATGATGTATCTACACTTCCTAAGTTAGCAATCAACACAACAATTAGCAACCAAATTATTTCACTTTTAGAAAAGATTAAATTAATAATGCAAATCTGGATCAACTAATATGAAATTAAGATTTCTAGATTAATCTGTATAGTGATAACAGTGAGGTTTCCATTGATCTTAGTGATTTTTCGAACCACCTTCATTTAGGTCCTACTCTTTCTTGAATATCTAGATACGTACCTTTTCTTTTATTAAATTTACAACAGGTCCTGGTCATAGTAGTTAAAGGCAAAAGCCACAACTACGTGATCATCGCTGCATCGCACCTTAGGCAAGAGACAGGAAAAGGTGAGGGCCTATGTGAAGTAAGCCGCTATAAAGTACCTCATCTTGCCTCACACCCTGAGCGCCACCAAGATTACGGCCACACCTCATTAAATTATACAATATGGAAATCTAATTTTTGCGTGTTTCCATTATCATTTTCTGTAATGGTGCGACTCTGAGCTATATTTCTGAATCTGCCACTTTATGGCTTTTGAGCAGCGGTGGCAATTCGTGTTGGGTTCTGAACCATGGGTTGGTAGAATCTTTTAGAACGAAAATGACCCATTTGGTTAGTTGTGTTGATGAGCCTATCCCTAACCTGGGCATGCTTAACCCATGTAACTTGTTTAAGATCGCATAATTTACAACAAATAAAACTATGACCTTTTTTAACAGATTAAGCAGTTTCTGATTATCGAGTCACCCATTTGGAGGTGTTATGATTAGCTCAAGTTATATCAAATGAATAACACAAGGCTTCTAAAAATAATACAAACAATCAAATTAGATCCAATTACCTCAAGATGGTATTTCTTCTGTAACATTTTTCTCACACTTTCAGTGTACACACCACACATCCACTACCTCAACAACAGCCCTTCACAGAGGAGAGATTGTGTCCCTAGGGTGATAAATCCATGTAATGCTGCTGTTGTCGCAGCAAGTACCAAACATCCCTCGATGAAAATTGCATGAAGAACACATGGAGTGGTTGCAGAAGCATAGTCATCTCTCACAGCTTGATAATTGCGCCAAAACAAAACGCATGGACAAAAAATTGATATGTAATACCTATCATCATCTCACCTAAGTAATAATCAATGGAACAACCAATCAGCATCGAGTGAGATTCCAAATTCTTATGGTCTGCCCACTGTGGATGTCCGCTATCACACCCTTTTACCTACATCAAACAACCGGGTAGGTGTAGGTGGCGTTGATAAACCCTCCATGCCATCTATTATGCCCCGAAGACCAGCAAGGACTAATCCTGATATGCCAAGATCAGGTGGCTCATATGTTCATCCATTTGTTACTTCAGCAACAAACTTAAGCAGACACTTTGTTTCGATTAACATAACATGCACATATGAGGAATGCAAACCTGATTTGTTAACGTACCTTTCTTTCCAACGGTGATGAAATATTATCATTTAAAACTCTAATATAATTATTTATATTCAAATTATGCACCCACCTTGAACGATAATTATAGTAGTATTATACCATGGAAAGGTATAATACTACTATATTGTTTTCTCCTCCACACAAGGAAATACAAATCAAGTCACTCATCCCTTTCACATCTTGATACATAAACTTCTTAAGAATCAAGTCACTCATCCCTTTGAATTTATTTTCTGCACCCAAGGAAATACAAATCCAAATGTTGATAATGATACAATGTAGTACGGGTATAGGTAGACAGATGTGGGGGGGGGGGGGGATGGGTAACAACTCAGGTATGGTTGGTGACACATGCATGAACATGAGTATAGCCATATACAATAAGGGAAAAGCCAATCCATTGTAGCTACCACCTAGAAACCGATATATGAAGTTGAATGTTAGTGAGATGATTATTTAAAATATTGATTAGATATATGATATGGTAGGAACAAAAAATTACCGCGTCCATTGAAGACAAAGTGGTGGAGAGTGGTGTGGCTTAGAGCGTGTTCACATTGTGGTAGAGACCCTTCCTGAAACGCTTATGCAGAATGGTCGCTGGGTGCTTGCCTCTTGTGAACACCCTGTTATGTGCTGTTGGGAGACTACCTTACTGCATCTCTCCGCTTTTTAAACACAGTATCCATTTGAGTAGATTTTTCTATGTTATAGGTCAGTTTGGGCCTCTCTAAAATGTTGAGTCAATATGAGTACCGAAACCAATAACATCACATTCGGATGTAATATGCAGTTGGTGTTTACAAAGGAAGCCTGTCAAAATTCATAATATGCAACGTTTGGAACACCATGGCTCCAAGTCAACATTGAACCGCCCACAGTGAAATCAACTCTTAACTGATAGATGTGACTCATTATTCACAAACTTTAGGTTAAACTACTTGAGATAAACAACATCAAACTCTAGGTTAAACTACTTGCAATGGTAAAGGAGTCCATATTCCCAAACTTTATCTAGAATATATAGATTGAAACAGTGTCAAAGGATACTAAATACCAGGCAATAAGAAGTGCGTTAATTCTTTTTTGGATGATAATTCACAGACTTGAGATTTTCTTAATTCTATATCATGAGGACTTAGATTAATCTGAGTCTGAAGACATCATATTTCAGATTTTCTTAATTCTATATCACTGCACTACAAATGGGCCAAATGGGGTCTGCGGAATAAGTTAAGTCAAAAGAACATAGAAGAATGCCTTTCTTTTCTGGTTCTCTTCTATTAAGATCTTTTCGTACTTTTCTTGCTCTTTATCCTTGGCATCTCTGCAAATGAAGAATATTGCTAAATTTATTGAAAAATAAATTAAGAGAATAGTTTACTATCTCAGAAAAAGTTTTTGCCTGATTGAAGCAACTTCCTCTCTCAAATTTATTGAAAAAGTTCATCGGTTCTCCTACACCATACTGTTTGACACAGAAATAAGTCAAACATGAAACATGAATTTGTTTTACCATTTCCTACTTTCTGATTACATCATCAGCAAATCCAATTCATTTATCATAAGACATCAAATAAGTGGAAGAGTATCTAGGAGTGCAAAAGTTCAAGTTGTAATTTCAACTTCAATATTCGTAGAATTTAAAAGGAAAAAAAAATGCTGTAAATTTCACAAGTAGTATTTCATGACCCGTAATAGAAGTAAGATTGAATTATATGTTGACTGTTTAACGCACCCATATACATTTTGTATATCGAAAGTATAACAGCAGAACTCAAAGGTCAAAGATTCTAAAGGAAGAGTTAGGCCAGGTTTGATCTTTCAAGCCCAAAAGTCAAAAGTTGAATCAAAGAGGTTGTAGCGTGTTACTGTTAACTACTAATTAGTGGAGTACTGGAGTAGTATTATGTCACAATTATACTTAAAGTTGACTAATAAAGTAGCAATTATCTTGATAATGACTAAAAAATAATATAAAAAATGATCACATGTAACTAACTAAATACCTACCTAGCATTACGATTAAACATTAAACCAGAAAAAGTTATCTACTACACCAATCTCCTTTCTTGATTCGCTAATGGAGTAGCATGATCGGGACTCACAAATACCAAGTTACTACCACCAAAGACCAGATAATTTTAAGTTGATAATGTTCGTATTGCATAAACTACAAAAAACAAAATTATGCAGAAATCACAAGAATCAAACTAATAGTTCATCATAATACGCGAACAAAATATATGAAGATCCTCACCGTAAATCGCCCATATGGCTTTTCGCCTTTCGGGTGTCATTAGCAATGTTCCTGCAAATAAGGATTAAAATAACTTCATAAGATGAATATAAAAAATTCAAGTGGTTGCTCTTAAACTAAAAAGAATCAAACTCTGTGCAAGATTTAGAAATGATTCAAATTCTTTTGCAAGATTCATGTAAATAAAAAAAGACTAACCAACCTAAATAAAATGTCTTTGCATATTCTGCACAAACTTCACCACATCTATCATAAGCTTCACTCAATAAACCAAGCGTTCCAGGAAGCACAATAGCCGGTTTCACTTCCATATCTTCTTCTTCTTCTTTATCTCTCATCTGTTTCTTAACCAAAGCTGCTTGCTTTAAAACCACATCATAAACCAATTGCTCCGACGAAATAGCTAATTCACCAGTTGGATTAGCCACCACCCTCGAAACATCAAATTGCGATTTTCTCCCATTTTTTAAACCCGAATTACCAAACTTCAAATCTGCATTAACATAAGATGACTTGAACTTGTGCTTGTACTTCTTACCAACATTCTTGATTCTGCTAGACTTAAAAACGCTTCTCGGTTTTGATGCATCAACTAACTTTGTTGTATCCAAGAATCCCAACCCATTACTAAGCTCAGAAGTAGGTGAAACAACCCATATCAAAGCAACAGACATGGTATCTGCTTGAACAGAAAAAAGATGGAATCTGATATAACTTCTTTCAACATCCAAATTTTTTTGACTTGTTTGCGTTAGTTTTATGTATTCTCATATGAAAGTGAATATATGTCTTTAATCTATCTGCATATGCATGGAAAAAGGCATAAATAGAATTGCATGTCTATATATTTAAAGCTTAGACTCCTTTACCACCCCTGTCAATTTTATAAATTTTTCAATAGCATATCTCACATGGGCTATGATTCTGAACTTGGACAACTTCCGACATACTTTTCCAGTTTGACCCATTTTCCCTTCTAAAAAGGTAGTAATTTGACCTGTTTGAAAAGGTCGGAGCAAGGGCAGAAGACTGACCTTTTTGTTAGTGGTCAGGTTCACTTTGACATCACCTTTAGAGTCTGGTTCACCAATTACAACATGGTTCTTTGAATTTCAAATTCACCACCAGAGCGAACGTCATACCTGCTTTACAATCATGATTAGGTCTCGCTTACACATCAAATTTTGAAACTCAAAATAGCTGTAATGCCCTTGAGTATATCTATTTGTACCAACAATATAAATTTCATTAATGAAGCCAGTGGATGGAGAGTTTTCTGCAAGTCAAAAGAGAATTCTAACCTATTTAGAACCATCTCTGAAGTATTTTTGAATCAGCTTACTTTCTCCAACACTACTTACCTTAATAATAGTCTTTTGAAACATAATGAATAGAATTAGAGATCACAGTTATCATGTTATTATTGTTTGGTTTCTTTTACTTAGAAAACATCATTTATAAAAATGCACCTCAGGTCAAATACATCGTAAGCAGACTCCACAATTGAATGCCATTTACTTAGTTGCTAATCGCTGTTCCACAATACGACTTTAACCTCATGATAAATTACTAAGTATTGAAATTTGTTTGTGTACCGATGCATCCTTGAAGGAACCTTTACAGCAACACAATGTAGTTAAGCCTTAAAAGGCATGCAACCATATTCCCTCCTCAGGCTAGGCCGGAAAACCGTGTCGACTTTAACCCCAATACAACCCGTTTACCTGACCAACTTGTTTATATGACAACTAACTCCCAACCCATTGGGCCGGCTTAGTTAAACAAAATAGCGTTAGTTGTGGGGTTTGATACCATCAGATTCTTCAGGTTCTATACATGTGTAACGGCCTAATATGGCAATAGTCAAAGTAGAACATACCATATTTGACACATGTAAACCTGCATTGTTAATATCTATGTCTTACCTGCATTTTATATACAAGTTGTTGCTTTCGATGTCTAAGTCTAAAGTCTATTCCGTAACAAACATAATATTTATATCAGAACTGAGAGAAGAAGCTGTTCACAATTGTTTTCTTCACAAAATTAAATTTTTTGGTTATCCTACTCTTATCAAATATACCAACTTCATCATGCTAATGAAGGACAAGCTTTTTGTTTTAACTATTAACATTAAAAAGGATTAACAGGACTTACGATCGTAAGTTTGGCTACTCCTTTGTTGAGCTTGTTAAAGCCTCTTCTCAGCTGTCGCAGTTCAAAGTCACCTATAAATCACAACATGAGGTAAAAACTTGTAATTGAGTTTATACTATATAATACAACACATCAACAGGTTATATGGTGAAGAATTCAGTAAACTAAAACCAACAACACAGTACTAAAACTTTTACAAACTCAATACCTTGGATGACATGCGTTTCGAGCTCTTAAGCCTTTTATCTAACCAAACGTCCACATCAAAAAGTCATTCATTAGGGAAGATGAAAGAAGAAGAATTAGGGTTTTGTATGATAAATATATAAAATACCGTATATTTTGAAAATATATTTAAGGAAAATATATGTATAATAAGTTTTAAAAAAGATAATTACTTAATATAATTTTTGTAGATAAATTATAGCCATTTATATATTATAGTATGCAACATAATTATCAAAATAACTTGTTGCCTAAGTGGTAAACACACAAGTTATTTATACTAATCCTACAAACAACCCAAGTTCGAATCTCACCATGCACATTTTTTACTAAAAACGAATTTTATAAATAATACCTTTAAAAATCCGAAAATTCATAAATTAAATCAGAAAATTAAATATTAATAATTAGATGGATAAAAACATTGCTTAGTTGGACAAAAATGCTTATGTGGCATTGAGGTGGCATTGACATGGCATTGAGGTGGCATTAATGCCAAATGCCACCTGTTATATATATAATATAATATATATATATATATATATATATATATATATATATATATATATATATATATATATATATATATATATATATATATATAGAGTCCGGTTCTAGAGAAAAGTATAATTAGATAGAAAAGTGAGAAAAAAAGTTATAGGGTAGAATTTGATAAAAGTCGAAAGTTCAGGGTGAAAATTAAAAACAAATAAACAAAATAGGAGGGATATCAATCAGATCGTATTTTCAGTTTATTCACAATCATGGAGATCAGCTACTCCATCTGCACCGTCACCACCGCCACCGTCGCCACCATCTACACCGTCACCACCACCACCACCGTCTCCATCATTATTCCCAAACATAGAGATTAAGCTATTCCATCTGCACCGTAACCACCACCACCATCGCCACCGTCTTCCGTCGTGCAACCACCGCGTCAATCTTCACTTCACTACCGTCACACAGCTGCCGTCAATCTTCTTCAGGTTAATTTATTTTTAATTATCTAATTAATATAATTTATTTATTTATTTTAATGTTTAGGTAGAGGTAATGAGCCTGTTGTTTTATATTGAATGATATGACATCTTAGGGCATCTGTGTGCATATTTGCGGCATGAGATTACAAGTTAGGGCATCAGATTTTATTAGTGCATTTGTGTTTGTGGTTGATGTTTTCCGTTAAATGTTTGTATATTTAGTGCATCGTTGAACATATCAGAGCATCAATGAGCGTGATTAGGGCATCCATTTGAAAGTTTAGTGCATCGTTGGAAAAACTTGCTCATCGCGAGATAGATTAAGGCATCTGTTTGTTTGATTAAGGCATCAGCAAGCAATTAATTTTGTGGTATCCTTTAGAATGATTAAAGCATCATGTTACAAAATTAAGGCATCGAGAGTGTATGGTTAACGCATCAAGTGACAAATTTAGGGCATAAAATGTGTGTGATTAGAGAATGAAATGAAAAAGTAAAGGCATCGAAGGTTTATGATTAGAGCATATCATCAAACGTTAGTGGTTCAAGTGTGTATGATTAAAGCATTGTGTGATACATTACAACATCTATAGAGTATGATTAGAGCATTTGTTTGTTTGATTAGTGCATCAAGGTTTCATGAAATAGTATTCATTTGTATGTTTAGTGCATCATTGTGAAAATTATGTTTAATGCATCAAAAATATGTTTAGTGCATCCTCGAACATATTAGAGCATCAGTGAGTATGGTTAGGGCATCAATGATTATGATTAATGCATTCTTAGACATATTAAGGCATCAGTTTATGTGTTTAGTGTAGTTGTATGTATGTTTAGTGTATCCGTTTGTATTTTAGGGCATCAATGTGAGTATGATTAGTATTGACCTGCTAAGTTTCTACAATGAATACAATAGGGCATCAGTGTGTTGCCATAGCGAGAAAAAACATTTTTAGTTCCCTTTAGCAACCACATCAGTGAAAGGCGTATACTTTATTTTGTACTTTCACTTCTAGCTTTTACACATGTTAAATTATTTAACTCACAAAGTTTTGTTTTCTTAACAGCTAAACTTGTTATCGTAGGATTTAGTATCGGTGTTGCATGTGCACTTTAATCTGCATTAAACATGTTATCGTAGGATTTAGTATGGGTGTTGCATGTGCACTTTAATCTGCAGCTTGTTTCGCTCAAGGAATAATTAGAAATGGGAGCCCATACTCGATAAACTTGAGGGCTGTAGTTGGATTGAGCGGATGGCTTACTTCGCTCAAGTAGGGATAAAAAGATTTCCAAAAACATGTTTGTTGTCCACCAGGATCTGGCATATCGTTCATCAGGTACAGGGTTTTAATCTAAAAAACTTTACGAGCTCATACTAATTTTTGATTGCTATGCTATATGCATATCACTTTTGGAAGTTCTTCTAACTGTAAATTACACACATAAGCAGTTTGGTCTTTGGATCAAGTGCTTTTGATTTTTATTATCTGGTTATTTAGGTGTCAAAAAATCAGTTCTATACCAACTGCCACAAATATGGTTATTTAGGCGTCAAATAATCACCTACTTTTCTACCCAAATTTTATGACTTTTGACTCACATTTTATAGTTGAAAACACTTATATTGAGTTCATGATCTAACCTTTCTACGTGTTTGCTATGGTTATAATTTTTAAATGCAAGTTCATTGCTAAAAAATTAGTGAAAAAAGCAGTTCTAATTTGTCTTGATGCAATTTTAGGTTAACCTTGAATACCTGGGCCGTGTTGTTTCAACACTGATTGAGTGCTCTATCCCGATAGTGTTGTGGGAACTGATTCCCACACTACTATGATTGATGGGTTAGGTGTAACTGGTTGGGGTGTTGGAGGTATTGAAGCCGAGGCGGCATGCTTGGGCAGGTACAAAATTCGGAAATAACAATTAACTTGTCATATTTCCTATGGAATATTTTTGATATTGTAGATACGTTAATGGTGTTGGTGTGGTTGTTTGATCTACTGAAATGAGTTGAATGTATAACAACCGCAAAATTTCAGGTCATTACTCAACCTTAAGCTCGAATAATTAATCTTCTAAGTATACATGTTTACGTTAATGCACGATTTCAAAGTTAGACTCACACGTCACGTTCCGGCACAACCAAAATCTAATAAACGTTTTATTAAGGCTTCTTTGAAATTTCGTGGAATACTAGTCGAGTTTACACTTATTTTTCGTGGAAAAACTATTTTAAACGTAATGGTTCTAATTCCGAGTCCGAGAGCGGTCGTGATCGAGCCCGAATGGGTCCCACTCCATAATATTACAAAAGATTATTAACTTTTCAAATATTACCCTTCCTTTTATTTTCTCATTCGCCCCCTTCCTTACCTTGTTGGCAAATATGGTCCCTCCTAGCATATAAAAGAAATTTTTTAGGGTTTTATCCCATATGATACTACACCTCACCGGAATCCATTTTTCCGGCGCCGCTACACTTTTTCCGACGATTTTCCGGCGACCCATATTATTTCCGTACGAATTAGATCAAGACACAAGGCGGATTTCTGGGTAAATTTGGAGTCTCAAAGGGCACGTTTGGGGTCGTCTCTGTCATATACCACCGTTCACCATCATCACTTTCTTTTTTTTTGTACTCTCGTTTGGTAAGCACGAAACATCGTCCCTATTATCATCTTTATTATTTATTTTTGTTGATTTTTTTAAAACCCTGGTCGGATGTTGGTTAACCCTAACGTTTTTATATAAAAATTTAACAAAACCTTATGTTTTAAATACGAACTCGTGTGGATCTAAAACTTTGGCTCGTAACTCGTGTAACTCAGTTCTGAGTCACTCGGCTCGTCCGAGTCAACTCACGAGTTGAGTTGACTCGTGACTATGTTTTATATATTTCATGTTTATTTAGTCATTTGAGCGTATATTCGTCCGTGTATAGTTATCCTTGTTGTTTGATTCTTGTTGCTTACTTTTGATAGTAAGCTAGTTGTTATTTGACGCGTATGGGTGCAAGTCGTGACTCAAGGGAGTCACGACCTTGATGTAAGCTGTTGTCCGAGTCATCATTTGGACTCGTGCTACTGTTGGTCAGTTATGTTTGCGTCTGGTATGTGGAATTGACCTGTTTTGTTTATTGCTTCGTGTTTATGAGTTTAGAATTGTTGTCCTGGACTTTGTTGTTTACGTTTATGTTGTCGTGTACGCGTAGACCCGTATGGGTGAATCGTGACTCATTATGAGTCATGACATAGCAAGTAACCAATTTATGTTTGTGTATGACTATACTATTGAATCCGGGGGTATTCACTTAGTGTCATTATTTTTGTTATAATTGTGAAATTTGAGTTACAGTTTTGTTTAATGCGTGTGGCTTGGTCAAGACCCTCGTAAAGGGTTGGTTCGGTTCAATGCATAGCGTAATATGGCTACAAGTGTGGTCCCAGTTTTTGTGGGTTAATACAACACACCAAGGCGGTGTGCTCGTGATGTGTACCACGACACACGAAGTGTCGTGGGGACTTGATCGTAACATATAGTTTAGTCCTATACCATTTGGATCATTAACGAGGTTAAGTAAACCTTGAAATAGTCCTGGTCGCGGATGTCAAAACAAGTGTGTAGTATTTTGTGTTGGTATGGTTTTTGGGTTGGGCTCGGTGTTGCCAAATGGGCTAAGGAAGGCCATAAGGTTAAAATTGGTTAAACTTGGGATCGTAAGCCCAAGATAGTGTGTTGAGTTAAAGTATCCAGATTGGGCCCGAAAGCCCAATAGCGTGTGTTTATATGGTTATACTTGTCGCAGTATTTCATTTATCGTTCGTTACTAATGTAATTTATATTCTTGGTTTTGTCGATGATGTTTCGGATGCTTTTCAGGAACTTGGGATATGATATGGTCTTGGATACGGATATTGTAACAAAAACCTATGCTTGGATAATATGGATGTTCGTTATTGGATTTACGGTATTAGCCGAAGGACTTATGGACGATTTTGGACACAAAATAGTCTATAAACCCGACACTAATATATACACGAATGATAACGACGAATTAATAATGAAACTTGTAAAAAAATAATAAAACTTGTAAAAATTAAATAAAACTTGTATAAATTGTATCAAATTAGTGAAAAGTAATAATTAGAACTTTTTATTTAAAAGTCGTAATGACTTGGAAATATTTTATAAACGGACGCATCATGTCCAAATTTTTATAAAAACAATTTTTACAACTTAAACCATTACAATTTGTAAATGTTGTAAACTTTAATATTTTTTCAATTATTAACATGATACACCTTTCATTAAATGTATAATTCTTTCTAAAACCTCAATGTTTCACAAACTATTTGGGTTATGGGGTAAAACACTGAAACATGTTATCGACGGGTCCTTTCGTTGTCTTTTATTCTTTCCTATTCGTTATTCCTTCTTGTCGTCTTTTCGTTACTCCTTCAGTTCATTATTTTGGTGCGAGTTATTTTGCGTCTATTTGTTTTCGTAAAAACCACACGAGCTTCGATACTAGACTTTTTACAAATAACTATTCGAGTCATCTACGAAAACTAAAATACGTTAGTTTTGAAAACTATTGTACATTACACTATTTTGAGTTATATTCTGAGATAATCAATGGTTATTAGGTTGTGCCATTCGTGTATCGCTGTGCCTTGCTTCTTGACACTGTTTACATTGCCTAAGTTACTATTCATTGCTATCTACTGAGGTGAGTTTTCGTAGCCCCTTTTTCACTATATTTTCCTTGGGGGAAAATGGTACTCAATGGTTTTCAAATATTTTTATGTTGTGACTTACTTTTACATGATTTGTGGACATATATGTGTGATGATGCGATTATGTGCTATGAAACATTTTGCTTTGTTGACTTCTTGACTGCGTGACTGTTAACTCTCTGCGGAGGGCCCACTTGATGATAGATCAATCGGGATAGCTCCCCACACATATTGGTTACATGTATGATACGCACTATAGGTTCAGTTGGCGCAATACTATTACTGTTTTCATATCCATGCTTGTAATTTGTTATCATTCACACTATTTTCCTACTTTACATTATTCACAGCTTAACGGTATACTTTCAAACCTACGAGCTCACCAACTTTATGTTGACATTTTCGAGTATCCATTTTCAGGTTCTAAAATCGAAGTTGCTTAGAAGGTTGAGTATTGGCCTAGCTTAGCGAGACTTAGACAAGACCCTCCCGGGTTGTATCCCGTGGAGTTGCTTATGTGACTTTTCCTTATGAATGTAGTTTGACTTAAGACCTATATTTGGATTTCTGGTTTATGTACTTATCCCGGTTGTGGGAGTTTGCGACTATGATTTATCGTATGTTATGCACTTTTAGTATTTCTCTATGTAGACGCCTTGTGTTCTTGATCATGAAGTCATGCCCTGTAAATGCCTTTCCGCTGCGCCATTTTTGGGGTGTGACAGATTGGTATCAGAGCCTCGGTTATAGAGAATTAGGTGGTTTAACCTAGACTATAACCTAGGAACCTTTATATAGCTTTCATAATAGGATCTAAGTGTGCGGTTACGTGTTTATTCGCCTAGTATGTATTAGTGCCTAGTATTAGACCTTAGGAAACCCTCCCTCCTGAATTGCGTCAAATTGTTTTCAAATCCCTTAAGTTCTTAAACGATTTGCACCTAAAATTTCAAAACTGTTCTTGTTTGATTGGGTTGCGAAGTTTATTAAGGGCGCAAATTGTTAATTGACTTAATGGATTTGAGGGATTGACTCTGTTAGGAATTAGAAATTCCCGGTATTAAAGAGTCGGTCACCTCAAGTATATGTAATCGTTAGAAAGCTCGTAGTCGTAGTTCTTTTAAGTTAAGTAGTTATTTAGTTTAGTAACACCGTGGAGGACGGACGGGTCTTTACCCACTGTATGCCTGATCCACAGCCCGTAGTGTGGCGAATTATGTAAGACTATAAATACTCTCTACCTTCCAAGGTAGAGAGTTGGAGCTCATAATAATATCTTTCACTTTCTCTCACTAAGTTCCCTAAACCTCTAACTTTCTCTCTCTAGAATTCCATCTTATTCGCCACCTTGTGTTATGGTTTGATGTGTATGTGAAAAGTTATATCTTACAGACTCAAGGATGAGATATAGGCTAGATGGCGTGAAGTGATGATGATAGGAAAATGTGGCATGATGCTATTCTAAAAACGCCTGGCCAACGTTTTTACAATAGCATGATGCGACATGGACTTATCAAATTCATGAATTGCCAAATAGGTCGTTAGCTTAGAATCATGACGTGTTTTCCGACCCAAATCACCTATCTCCTATTTAACGTTTATCAATGTCCTTCCATGTAGAATCATGCCTCCAAGAAGATCAGCACGGGTTAACCGAGGTGTTCCAGCCTCGAGGGGTGGAAGGACTGGTGGACGGGGAGGTAGGGGAGGAGGTTGTGGATCTGGGAACGACAAAAACGACGCAAACCCCGACTTTTCCACCATCATCGCTCAACAGCTACAAAACTTACTTCCCACTATCATTGCTCAAGTAGGTGACCACATCAGCAACCCCGGAAATAACGGTAGTATGAACGAAAATGTGGAGAATGATAACACCAATGACAACGGCAGAAATGGAAATAACAACAACAACATCAGAGGGTGCTCGTACAAGGAATTTTCGGCTTGTAAACCAGTGGACTTCGATGGTAATGGAGGGGTGTTGGGTTACACCCGATGGGTCGAGAAGATGGAGTCAGTGATTGACATAAGTGAGTGCGCAAACCATCAGAAAGTGAAGTATGCTACATGTTCATTGTCTGGAAAGGCATTGACCTGTTGGAACACTCAAATTCAAGCCAGGGGTAGGGAAGCTGCCATAGGTATGACTTGGGATGATTTTAAGGCATTACTGAAGGAAGAATACTGCCCAGACAATGAAATGCAGAAGATAGAGCATGAGTTCTACAATCATGCTATGGTAGGAACTGGTCACGCGACATATACAGATCGATTCCATGAACTTGCTAAATTGGTACCTCATATGGTCACCCCTGAATCCAAGAGAATTGAGAGGTACATCTATGGGTTGGTTCCCGAGATCCGCGGGATAGTGAAAGCAACGGAGCCTACTACTATTCAAAGCGCGATACTGAAATCTGCAGCATTAACAGATGAAATGATTAGGAATGGAACCTCGTCTAAGACTGGTGATAAGAGAAATGATGTGAATGAGCCAAGTAAACAAGGAGGTGAAAAGGGTGACAACAAGAAGGCAAAATGGGGAAAGGGATTTGTGGCTACCAGTACCGTTAAGATGGAGTATCAAGGTCCTCACCCTATGTGTGCCAAATGCAACTATCATCACCCGGAGACTAAGCCATGCCAGGCTGTGTGCTTTAACTGCAAGCGACCTGGTCATAGGGCTAAAGATTGTAGGGTAGTAGCTAAACAAGTGACACCTGTGAATGTTGTGAACCCAAGGGCTTGTTATGAATGTGGGAACCCAAATCATCTTCGGAATGCGTGCCCTAGGTTGGGTAGGACACGGGCGCCAGTGCAGAACAACCAGAATCAGACTTTGGCAATTGGTGGGAACAATGCAAACCATGGAAACAATGATAACCCAGCTCGTGGCCGAGTATTCGTGATGAATGCAGAAGAGGGACGCAAAGACCCAAACATCGTGATGGGTACGTTCTCTTTAAACGACCACTATGCTACTGTGCTATTTGACTCTGGTGCCGATTATAGCTTTGTTTCCACTAAATTTATGCCTCTATTGAATATGGAACCCGGTAGACTAGGCTTTAGTTATGAAATTGAAATTGCAAGTGGTCAAAGGGTAGAAATCAATAAGATCGTTCGCGGATGCAAACTAGAATTAGAAGGCTATACTTTTGACATCGACTTGATGCCATTTGGGCACGGAAGCTTCGACGTGATTGTGGGAATGGACTGGTTGGCAAAGCATAAGGCTGTAATAGTGTGCCATGAGAAGATGGTCCGAGTGCCACTACCAAACGGTGAAATCCTTAAGGTTTATGGAGAGCGATTCGAAGAAAAGGTGAAGCACCTCATGAGCATGCAGGTAGACGAGCAGAAACTAGAAGATATCTCAGTCGTCCGAAATTTTCCTGAGGTTTTTCCCGACGATTTGTCCGGATTACCTCCTTTGCGAGAAGTCGTTTTTCGCATAGACTTAATTCCTGGAGCGATGCCGGTTGCAAAGTCTCCTTATCGTTTGGCACCTACTGAGATGGAGGAGTTGTCTAATCAACTCAAGGAACTCCAAGACAAAGGTTTCATTCGACCTAGTTCCTCGCCATGGGGAGCACCGATATTATTCGTCAAGAAAAAGGATGGTTCCTTTAGGATGTGCATCGACTACCGTGAATTGAACAAGCTAACAATTAAGAACCGTTATCCCCTTCCGAGAATTGATGACTTATTCGACCAACTGCAAGGTTCACGATACTTTCCCAAGATAGATCTTCGTTCCGGCTACCATCAACTACGAGTGCACGAGGAAGACATTCCGAAAACCGCGTTCAGAAATCGATACGGTCATTTTGAGTTTACGGTTATGCCTTTTGGACTGACAAATGCGCCTGCAGTTTTCATGGAATTGATGAACCGGGTATGTAGGCCATACTTAGATAAATTTGTTATCGTGTTTATCGATGACATTTTGATCTACTCCAAGACTAAAGAAGAACATGAGTTGCATTTAAAGTTAATCCTAGAGTTGCTCAAGAAGGAGAAGTTGTACGCCAAATTCTCGAAGTGTGAATTCTGGCTAGAAGAAGTCCAATTCCTTGGACATGTGGTTAAAAAAGATGGCATTCATGTGGACCCCAGCAAGATTGAAGCAGTAAAGAATTGGGAAGCTCCTAAGTCTCCAACAGAAGTCCGCTCATTTCTAGGACTGGCAGGTTACTACCGACGGTTTATCGCGAACTTCTCCAAGATTGCCAAACCTCTCACCTCGCTTACTCAAAAGAACAAGAAATACGTCTGGGGTGAAGAACAAGAAGAGTCCTTTCGGACATTGAAGGATAATCTGTGTAACGCACCAATTTTAGCTCTTCCCGCTAGACCAGAAGATTTTGTAGTATATTGTGATGCTTTATGTCAAGGTTTTAGGTGTGTATTGATGCAAAGAGGTAAAGTGATTGCATATGCTTCTCGACAATTGAAAGTCCATGAGAAGAATTACACCACCCACGATCTGGAACTGGGCGCTGTAGTATTCGCTCTCAAGATATGGAGACATTACTTGTATGGGACGAAAAGTATTATCTATACTGACCACAAGAGTCTTCAGCATATCTTCGACCAGAAAGAGTTGAATATGCGCCAGAGGAGATGGATTGAACTCTTCAGCGACTACGACTGCGAGATTCGTTACCACCCAGGTAAGGCAAACGTGGTGGCTGATGCTTTAAGTAGGAAAGAAAGGCTCAAGCCAAGAAAGGTAAAAGCTATTAGCATAACCATACGGTCGAGTATCAAGGATAAGATACTAGCAGCACAGTGTGAAGTGTCTAAGGACACAGATATATTGGCAGAGAATATGTAGGGACTAGATAGCCAGCTGGAGAAGAAAAATGACGGCGGACTGTATTTTATAGATCGGATTTGGGTGCCATTGAAAGGTGGCGTGAGAACCCTAATCATGAACGAAGCCCACACGACGAGATATTCCATCCATCCAGGAGCGGATAAGATGTACTACGACCTTAGAGAATTGTATTGGTGGCCTGGGATGAAGAAAGACATAGCTATTTATGTTAGCAAATGCCTGACTTGCTCAAAGGTAAAAGCCGAACATCAGAAACCATCTGGGTTACTACAACAACCGGAGATTCCCGAGTGGAAGTGGGAAAGGATAACCATGGATTTCATCACAAAGTTGCCAAGAACTAGTAGTGGACATGATTCGATATGGGTTATCGTAGATAGGTTGACCAAGTCTGCACATTTCATACCAATTCGGGAGGATTATAAGATGGAAAGGTTGGCTAGGATCTACATCAATGAGATAGTGGCGAGGCATGGTGTGCCTATATCAATTATATCTGATCGCGATGGCCGTTTCACCTCAAACTTCTGGCAAGCGCTGCAAAAGTCACTGGGATCACACCTAGACATGAGTACGGCTTACCACCCTCAAACCGATGGTCAGAGTGAGCGTACCATACAGACCTTAGAAGACATGCTCAGAGCGTGTGCCATAGACTTCGGTGGTAATTGGGATACTCATCTCCCATTGTGCGAGTTCTCCTACAACAACAGTTATCATACCAGTGTAGATATGGCACCATTCAAAGCACTTTATGGGCGGAAGTGTCGTTCACCTATTGCATGGGCAGAGGCTGGAGAAAGCCAAATGATTGGACCTGAGATAGTGATGGAGACCACTGAGAAGATCATTCAAATCAAGGATAGACTTAAAGCCGCACGCGACCGTCAGAAGAGTTATGCTGACAACCGGCGAAGACACTTAGAATTCTGTGTTGGTGATCATGTGTTACTCAAGGTGTCGCCTTGGAAAGGTGTTGTACGATTTGGAAAGAAGGGCAAGTTAGCACCACGATACGTAGGACCTTTTGAAATCACTGAAAGAATCGGACCGGTAGCTTACCGACTACGACTACCCCAAGAGCTAAGTGGCGTTCATGATACGTTCCACGTGTCGAATCTCAAAAAGTGTCTTGCTGATCAAACCTTACACGTACCTTTAGAAGAGATCCAGATACATCCTAAATTACACTTTGTAGAGAAACCGGTTGAAATCGTAGAGCGCGAGATCAAGAAGCTGAAGCGTAGCAAGATACCATTAGTTAAGGTCCGTTGGGACTCAAAACGTGGACCTGAGTTTACTTGGGAACGAGAGGATCAGATGAGACTTAAGTACCGACACTTGTTTGATGATAGTACTAGCTGAATTTTGAGGACAAAATTCAAATTAACGGGAGTAGACTATAACAACCGCAAAATTTCAGGTCATTACTCAACCTTAAGCTCGAATAATTAATCTTCTAAATATACATGTTTACGTTAATGCACGATTTCAAAGTTAGACTCACACGTCACGTTCCGGCACAACCAAAATCTAATAAACGTTTTATTAAGGCTTCTTTGAAATTTCGTGGAATACTAGTCGAGTTTACACTTATTTTTCGTGGAAAAACTATTTTAAACGTAATGGTTCTAATTCCGAGTCTGAGAGCGGTCGTGATCGAGCCCGAATGGGTCCCACTCCATAATATTACAAAAGATTATTAACTTTTCAAATATTACCCTTCCTTTTATTTTCTCATTCGCCCCCTTCCTTACCTTGTTGGCAAATATGGTCCCTCCTAGCATATAAAAGAAATTTTTTAGGGTTTTATCCCATATGATACTACACCTCACCGGAATCCATTTTTCCGGCGCCGCTACACTTTTTCTGACGATTTTCCGACGATTTTCCGGCGACCCATATTATTTCCGTACGAATTAGATCAAGACACAAGGAGGATTTCTGGGTAAATTTGGAGTCTCAAAGGGCACGTTTGGGGTCGTCTCTGTCATATACCACCGTTCACCATCATCACTTTCTTTTTTTTTGTACTCTCGTTTGGTAAGAACGAAACATCGTCCCTATTATCATCTTCATTATTTATTTTTGTTGATTTTTTAAAAACCCTGATCGGATGTTTGTTAACCCTAACGTTTTTATATAAAAATTTAGCAAAACCTTATGTTTTAAATACGAACTCGTGTGGATCTAAAACTTTGGCTCGTAACTCGTGTAACTCAGTTCTGAGTCACTCGACTCGTCCGAGTCAACTCACGAGTTGAGTTGACTCGTGACTATGTTTTATATATTTCATGTTTATTTAGTCATTTGAGCGTATATTCGTCCGTGTATAGTTATCCTTGTTGTTTGATTCTTGTTGCTTACTTTTGATAGTAAGCTAGTTGTTATTTGACGCGTATGGGTGCAAGTTGTGACTCAAGGGAGTCACGACCTTGATGTAAGCTGTTGTCCGAGTCATCATTTGGACTCGTGCTACTGTTGGTCAGTTATGTTTGCGTCTGGTATGTGGAATTGACCTGTTTTGTTTATTGCTTCGTGTTTATGAGTTTAGAATTGTTGTCCTGGACTTTGTTGTTTACGTTTATGGTGTCGTGTATGCGTAGACCCGTATGGGTGAATCGTGACTCATTATGAGTCATGACATAGCAAGTAACCAATTTATGTTTGTGTATGACTATACTATTGAATCCGGGGGTATTCACTTAGTGTCATTATTTTTGTTATAATTGTGAAATTTGAGTTTCAGTTTTGTTTAATGCGTGTGGCTTGGTCAAGACCCTCGTAAAGGGTTGGTTCGGTTCAATGCATAGCGTAATATGGCTACAAGTGTGGTCTCGGTTTTTGTGGGTTAATACAACACACCAAGGCGGTGTGCTCGTGATGTGTACCACGACACACGAAGTGTCGTGGGGACTTGATCGTAACATATAGTTTAGTCGTATACCATTTGGATCATTAACGAGGTTAAGTAAACCTTGAAATAGTCCTGGTCGCGGATGTCAAAACAAGTGTGTAGTATTTTGTGTTGGTATGGTTTTTGGGTTGGGCTCGGTGTTGCCAAATGGGCTAAGGAAGGCCATAAGGTTAAAATTGGTTAAACTTGGGATCGTAAGCCCAAGATAGTGTGTTGAGTTAAAGTATCCAGATTGGGCCCGAAAGCCCAATAGCGTGTGTTTATATGGTTATACTTGTCGCAGTATTTCATTTATCGTTCGTTACTAACGTAATTTATATTCTTGGTTTTGTCGATGATGTTTCGGATGCTTTTCGGGAACTTGGGATATGATATGGTCTTGGATACGGATATTGTAACAAAAACCTATGCTTGGATAATATGGATGTTCGTTATTGGATTTACGGTATTAGCCGAAGGACTTATGGACGATTTTGCACACAAAATAGTCTATAAACCCGACACTAATATATACGCGAATGATAACGACGAATTAATAATGAAACTTGTAAAAAAATAATAAAACTTGTAAAAATTAAATAAAACTTGTATAAATTGTATCAAATTAGTGAATAGTAATAATTAGAACTTTTTATTTAAAAGTCGTAATGACTTGGAAATGTTTTATAAACGGACGCATCATGTCCAAATTTTTATAAAAACCATTTTTACAACTTAAACCATTACAATTTGTAAATGTTATAAACTTTTATAGTTTTTCAATTATTAACATGATACACCTTTCATTAAATGTATAATTCTTTCTAAAACCTCAATGTTTCACAAACTATGTGGGTTATGGGGTAAAACACCGAAACATGTTATTGACGGGTCCTTTAGTTGTCTTTTATTCTTTCCTATTCGTTATTCCTTCTTGTCGTATTTCCGTTACTCCTTGAGTTCATTATTTTGGTGCGAGTTATTTTGCGTCTATTTGTTTTCGTAAAAACCACACGAGCTTCGATATTAGACTTTTTACAAATAACTATTCGAGTCATCCACGAAAACTAAAATATGTTAGTTTTGAAAACTATTGTACATTACTCTATTTTGAGTTATATTCTGAGATAATCAATGGTTATTAGGTTGTGCCGTTTGTGTATCGCTGTGCCTTGCTTCTTGACACTGTTTACATTGCCTAAGTTACTATTCATTGCTATCTACTGAGGTGAGTTTTCGTAGCCCCTTTTTCACTATATTTTCCTTGGGGGAAAATGGTACTCAATGCTTTTCAAATATTTTTATGCTGTGACTTACTTTTACATGATTTTTGGACATATATGTGTGATGATGCGATTATGTGCTATGAAACATTTTGCTTTGTTGAATTCTTGACTGCGCGACTGTTAACTCTCTGTGGAGGGCCCACTTGATGATAGATCAATCGGGATAGCTCCCCACACATATTGGTTACATGTATGATACGCACTATAGGTTCAGTTGGCGCGATACTATTACTGTTTTCATATCCATGCTTGTAATTTGTTATCATTCACACTATTGTCCTACTTTACATTATTCACAGCTTAACGGTATACTTTCAAACCTACGAGCTCACCAACTTTATGTTGACATTTTCGAGTATCCATTTTCAGGTGCTAAAATCGAAGTTGCTTAGAAGGTTGAGTATTGGCCTAGCTTAGCGAGACTTAGACAAGACCCTCTCGGGTTGTATCCCGTGGAGTTGCTTATGTGACTTTTCCTTATGAATATAGTTTGTGTAGAAAACTAGAAGGGGGGTTGAATAGTTTTACCGATTAAAAACTTTGTTTTGAAACTTATTGAAAGATCAATTGATATTGATCTTAAGTATGTTAATGAAATATGCAAGCAATATGTAATAAGTAAATAAGGAAAGAAATGATCAAACCACAACAAGTTGTTTATAGTGGTTCGGCCTACAAGGACTCTTTTTCCTTGCCCTACTCCACTCCCCGAGTCTCACACTCGAGAGTTTAACTTCACTAGTCAACAAGCTCCTTTCACCGGCGGAGAAAACCTTTACACTTCGCTTACACTATTTCCGACACTAAGCTAGATGTCGAGTTCTTTCCAAGGGTACAACTACTCCCACACACAATGTATTTTGAGGACTAAAATACTAACCACTCACACTCACAAGATTATGATGGTTTGATACAACAATGAAGTATGAATCAACACTAGATCATACAACACTAAACAAACAAGACTTCCAACTTCTCGTTGAAGCTTGAATATGACTTGATCTTCTTTGCTACAAAAGAGATCACTAATATGATATGAAACTGAGTTAGAAAGGTTAGAGAGAAGATATGTATGAGGGTATGTTAGAAAGGGATGAGAAACTACTTGGCTTGGCATTGCTATTTATAGGCAAATTGGACAGGAGCGTCCACGGACCGCGGACCCCTTAAAAGGGTTCCGCCCGTGTACCAATTTGGTACCGCCAGTCTGACAGTCAAGATATCAAATCTTGTCTAAAGTCAACTCTATCTAAGTGAGATTGTGCAAGATATGAAGAGTACAAATCTTCACAAAATATCTAATGGAATCTTCCAATGATTCCCATGATGTAATACATGATGTCAAATGTTGTATTACTATTTATAGAAATATGCAAATGCTTAAGTTGTGTTTGGTTTTAAGAACCTAACACATTCTACAAACTACTATTATACATAATGATTAGAGTCATATCAAGATGTTACTAATCATAAATGTAAATGCTTGAATGATGAATATATTGTTTGAAAAAGCTTGTTTTAATATCTAATAAACTTGACAAGCTTTAAGCTTTTATAAATTAAATTTACTTTTGTCGTTAACAAAACTTAGGCAAAGATCAAAAATATAAATAACGTTTGATGACGATATTTGTATTAACAATCTCCCCCTTTTTGTTGAGGACAAAATATAAATTTTATTTTTATAAAAGAAACAAGTTTGTACAAGAGTTATAAAAATATTAGTTTTAGAACTTGAAAAGGAAATGATAATACAAGTGTATGAAATTTGACTTTTTATGAAAGTCAAAGAATTCACTAGTTGATGCATGTTGTTGACTTTTTCAGAAAGTCAAAGTATGCAGTTTGACTTTTTTAAGAAAAGTCAAGTATTATCAATGAGAGTTCCTGTTTGACTTTTAGAAAGTCAAATGTATGCAGTTTGACTTTTTCAGAAAAGTCAAATATAAATAATTTCAAAGTTCTATATTTTCTCCCCCTTTTTGTCTCAACAAAAAGAAGAGGTTATGCGGAATGTAATGAGCCCGAGCTATTATCTCCCCCTTGTTCAAAGCTCCCCCTAAATTGGGTGCTTTAATGGGAAGATACATGGATTGTGAAAATAAAGCTACAAAAAAAAATTTGTTAGTAATAATGATCATTCACAAGCATTTCCAAACACTATGTAATGACACCAACAATATAATAAACAACATTCATCAGTTAAAATTTTTCATGAGTAAAGATCATGAAAAGAGAACACAATGATGTGTTTCTAGTACAAGAAAAAAGAAAAAAAAAATTATCCTAAGAAAGCAAATAAAAGACTATTCTAAAAAACCATCCTAAAGTGATGGTGGATGGGAAAGAGCGTTGAGACACTCAAGAATGTGGTTGAGGATGAACCTCATTTCTTCGTGGAAGTCATGGACCATAATCCGGGTCCGTTCCACGGTTTGACTCGTTTGCTCACAAGTTGAGCAACCATGCCTTGGAGGGTAGAAAGTTTGCGGAGGTTGTGGTGGTGGAATGGTGGATGTGTTGGTGGTGTTGGGGATGTTTGGAGTGGTCATGATGGATGCAAGCAAAGCACTTTGCATTTGCATTGTCTCACTTAAGTGAGAATCCACCATGCCTTTGAATTGGTGGAGGTTGTGGAGTTCGGCTTGAATCTCCTCTCTAGTGGGATTGTCATCCCACATGCACTCCGGAATGTCCTCAATATGAGGGGACATTGATGATGGAAGTGGATGATCCCCGTATAAAGGACCATGAATGTCCTTGTGAATGGGGTGGAAAAGGAGAGGTCTTGGCCCTAATGGGGCGTTTGGGTCAATGGATGACCGAGGTGATTCATGAGCGATTCGCTCAATGGTGCCAAAGGATGGCAATGGTGGTGGATGACTTGGCCTAGGAGGCAAGTCTTCCAAGTCCTCTAGGAAAGGATTTGGTGATGTTGGTGGAGTTGAAAATAACTCCATGGGAGTGAGAGTGGGAGACCTTGGTGAAGGTGGTGAGGGTGTTTTGGATGTTTGGATGGGTGCCGGTGGAGGTGAAGTAGGTGCTTTTGATGGTGGTGGAGTGGTGATCACAATGTGTGATGAAGTGGGTGTAGCTAAGGTAAGATGTGTATCATCTCTAATGGGAGATGAGATGGTGAGTGGTGAAGATTCGGATGATGAGCTAAGATGAACAAAACAACAAGGCCTTACGCTCATTCTAGCGGTTTTCTTGCAAGGTTTTGGTGATGATTTAGTCATTTTTAACTTGGGTTTTGATTTGCTAGATAGTAGTGAGAATGAAGAAGGTGTGAGGATGATCATGGTAAAACCTTTCAATTTATAGAGGTAAGAAATTGTTGAGAAATGGTTTGATTTGATGTTGAACCATTGAAGAGATGAGGTTCCTAATGATTTGGAAGTGGGTTGAATGCTAGTCATATCACCCAAGTCAATCCATACAAAGAAGATGGAGTGAAGAAGAAAAGATATGCAATAAATGTGTTCTAGTGAGTGGAATTTCCTAATATTCAGATTACCCACGGATTTGAAGGTACCAAAAATTTGGTTCCTTCCTTTATGCCAAAGGGCTCCTTGGGTGGATTTTTCAAATTTTTGAATTTTGGTGGGAAATGGATTTCTTATAGACTTTGGTAAATGATACTAGTTCTAAGAACAGTATAAACTAGTTAAGATTGATTTATAAGTGATGGAAGATAATTTGGAATCACGAAAGAGTCGAAATTCAGAAAATTACCTGGAGAATCCACGGCACCAAAATGATACACGGACGGTACCCAAAAAAGGGTGCCGTCTGGTCCGCCTGTACAGGTATGGCGGTACCAAACTACATAAAGGATGGTACCAAAATTTTGGTGCCGTCAGATCCGTGGAGAGCTGAAATATGGACAGAGTACGTTTTTAGGTGTCGGGGAAATTTCCGAAACCTGAAATTTGTCTCAAAAGCTGTTATACTAAACATTTCTAGTTAGGAAAAGTAAATAACACATATGTAAACATAGTGGAGCATAGATTTTGAGCAAGGCTTATTGATTTCCACAATATAGTGAAAATGGGTAAAATTTGATAGCATACTTGTGCTATCCCCCTGCATGAGATTGTTAGCATACACCATTGTTTCAAGTTATATTATCATCCTACATAATAAAAACAACTAAAAAGAATCAAACATTAACGATAATGCATTGTTCCAAACACTCCTTAAAGTACCCTTATTTGTCCAATTTCTTGTAAATCTTGTTCATCATCCTACCAAGGCACTTGAACATTCCCTTAGTTTGCTTGAATTCTGCTGATTCATTCTCAATCTCGGGAAGAGATGCGTAATACTCTTGAGGTGGAAGATGAGAGTTTGGAAGACCATCCTCGGAGCTATTTGATGATGATGATGAAGGAGTTGGAGGTTTAGCTCTCTTGCCTTTAGTCTTAGCAACTCGAGCATCACTCAAAGGCACAAAGATGTGAGGAATGAGATCATAGTGAAGGTGCATCCCTTTTGGGGTTGGTGGAATTGGAGCAAAGTTTCTATAGAGACGGGTGAGAAGCATCCCGTATGGTAGAGCAACGGATCCTTGAGTTGGAATATCAATCATTCTCCTAGCTATGTAGTAGGCTAAGTTGAATGGTTGTCGGGTGGACAAGTTGTAAAGCATGTGGCAAAGACAAGCGTTTATGTGATCCCTATTCCCTATGGTGCTAATGACGTTTGCTCTAAGTAACTCCTCCCATTTCTTAAATTCGTGCTTAAGTTCATTGAGCTCCATTCCATATGGATCTCGGTCTACCTCTTTTCCCTTTCGGGTTACTCGGGTTGTATCCGTTTTTGGGTTAAAAAGGTGTTCACGGATGACATCCTTATCGGCTAAACGGGTTATGTAGGGAAGAGAGCGGTCATTGATTGCATCAAGGGTGGTGAGTGACCACTTATCCGTGTAGACACAAGTTCCTCGGTTGGGAATTCCTAGTACTCTAGCAAATTCACTTAGGGTGATGGTGTAGTCATTTTGGTTGATTCTAAAGCTAAGACAAAATTCATCATCATCTTCATCACTAAAACCGGTCACACTAGCATAGAATTCTAACACGAACCTAGGACAAATTGGTTCATCAATGTCAAGAAGACAATCGAATTGAATGGCGGCTAGTTCTTCACGAAGGTTGGTATGCTCAAGGAAGGATGGGTGAATGGTTCTACCCTCGTGGAAATACCTAGATTCTAGACCCCTAAATATTTCTACTTGTTCCTTGGTGAGTCCTTTGGTTTTGTGGTGTTTGGGAATGTAGTTAAGAGTGTCTTTGTGATCATAGAATCTTGCGGCTACCATGGTTATTCCTAAGGACAAGAATTAACATGTTAAAAAAAATTAAGATAAATTTTAACGTTTTTGATTCTAGTGTGTGCCTATATGAAAACAATTTGGAGTTGCGGTTATCTCGACTCATTTTATGCACAAAATGGTTTTAGTGGAGTGTTTGGCAAATACCATGAGATAACCCAAATGCTCCTAATTCAATGTGGCTATATTTGAATATACCCGGGAGTGCATATTAGTTATGCAATACCTTTAGTATTCAAGAGCATGCAAGTGATGAAAATTCTAACGTTTCTATTTGTATTAGCAATGAAAAATGTTTTCCTACAAGTGAGAAGCTTTTCAAAACTTTTGACATGGGGTGTTTGGTTGTTTGAATAAGGCCTTATATTTATTATCTATCAATTAGTGGGAAACATGATTTGTTTATGCAATATGATAATGTAGTACCTAATTTCAATGACTAGTTATGCAATTTTCCAATTGAATTCATATTTGGTATAAAAGCATACATAAAACCCCATGTAATGATTTGTGATAGTTTTGTGCATAAATAAGAATCCTAGACTCAGAATTAAGAGATGAAATGTAGTTAGGATACTTACAATGATGCTATCTTCAGTGATTAGTGAGTGGGAAGATGACAATAATGAGCTTGGTTTAAGTTTTACACGTTTTGGTAAAGTGGGTTGTGAGGAGGAAGATGTTATGTATAAAGCTGTTTTGCTTCTGTAGACACCACGGACCAGACGGCACCAAATTTTTGGTTCCGTCCGTGTTGTATTTTGGTGCCGTGGCTACAGTAGCAGATACAAGACAAAATTGTTTTGGTTTGACTATTCTAATGTTTTAGGCTATGTTTATCCTACATGTTTGGTTCCATTAACCCTAAACCAAGTCTAAGAAGATTAAAAGGTTCGCGTTTAAGAGGTTTAGTAAAGATGTCGGCAATGTTGTCTTCGGAGGATACTTTCTCGATTGAAATGTTTCCTTTTTGAACATTGTCGCGAAGAAAGTGATGACGGATTTCAATGTGCTTTGTACGAGCATGTTGAACAGGATTCTTGCTGAGATCGATGGCTCCTTTGTTGTTGCAAAGTATCACAATGTCGTTGAGATGAATTCCGTAGTCTACGAGAGCTTGCTTCATCCAAAGAGCTTGTTGACATGCTTTTCCGGCTGAGACGTATTCGGCTTCAGTAGTAGAGATGGCTAAAGCCGTTTGCTTCTTTGCAAACCATGAGGTGAGACAATGTCCAACAAAAGTGCAAATACCACTTGTACTTTTTCTATCGACATAATCACCGGCATGATCCGAGTCGGCATACACTATGGTTTCTATACCCGTTCCTTTGGGATACCATAATCCTAAACACGTTGTTCCCTTAATATATCTAAAAATCCTTTTTAATGCTTCTAAGTGTGATGCCTTTGGGTTTTCTTGAAAGCGAGCACATAGACAAACACTAAACATAATGTCGGGTCTACTAGCCGTAAGATAGAGTAGGCTACCAATCATTCCTCTATATTTAGTGTTATCTACGGATTCACCTTCTTCGTCCTTGGTGAGTTTAGTGTCCGAGGACATGGGTGTTTTAGTTGGTTTGGAATCTTCAAGACCAAATTTCTTAAGCATGTCTTTTATATATTTAGATTGGTTAAAGAAAATACCATCATCTAGTTGTTTGATTTAAAGTCCTAGAAAGAAGTTTAACTCACCCATCATACTCAATTCAAACTCGTCATGCATGATTTTAGAGAAATCATCACATATCTCTTGACAAGTTGATCCGAATATAATGTCATCAACATATATTTGAACAATAATAATTTGCGATTCCTTTTTCTTAGTAAAAAGAGTATTATCTACTAATCCCATAGTATATTTGTTATCAATAAGAAAAGTCTTAAGACGGTCGTACCAAGCTTTAGGTGCTTGTTTAAGGCCGTATAATGCTTTCTTGAGTTTGAAGACATGATGTGGTTTCTCAAAGTCGGTAAAACCGGGAGGTTGAGCAACATACACTTCTTCGTTAATAAACCCATTAAGGAAAGCACTTTTAACATCCATTTGAAATAATTTAAAATCATAAGCACATGCATAAGCAAGTAATATTCTAATAGATTCAAGTCTAGCTACCGGTGCATATGTTTCATCATAGACAATTCCTTCTTGTTGATTATAACCTTGTGCAACAAGCCTAGCTTTGTTTCTAGATACTACACCATTTTCGTCCATTTTGTTTCGAAAGACCCATTTTGTTCCAATTATAGTTTGATCTTTGGGTTTTGGAACTAGTTTCCAAACATCATTTCTAACGAATTGGTTTAATTCTTCTTGCATGGCAATTACCCATGATTCATCTTTTATTGCTTCATTTATGGTTTTTGGTTCAATGGTGGATACAAAACAAAAATGATTACTTTGATTTTGAGCTTGTGATCTTAAGGTTCTTTGATTAAGTTTTCCTATGACCTTTTCTAATGGATGACTTTTAGATTCTTTTATGTTGACAATTTCCTTATTTAATGGTTCATCTTCCTTGTTATTATTAATTTGACTTTCAATTATTTGACTTTCAACTAAGTCATCATCTACCAAAGGTGATGTCTTAGAGGGAGGTGGACTTTCGTCAAATGTTATGTTCAACGATTCCTCGACTATCATTGTTTCTTTATTTAGGACAATGTAAGCTTTACTAGTTTGAGAGTAACCAAGAAATACACCTTCATAAGACTTTGGGTCAAACTTGGTGAGATAATCCTTAGTATTAAGAATAAAACATTTACAACCAAAGACCTTAAAATATCACAATGTTGGCTTTTTACCTTTATAAAGTTCATATGGTGTTTTGTTTAGGAAAGGACGTATTAGGACTCTATTTAAAATATATGTAGAAGTGTCAACGGCGTTACACCAAAACTTTTGAGGAATGTTTTGTTCATTAAGCATTGTTCTACTCATTTCTTGAATTGTTCTATTTTTACGTTCTACTACTCCATTTGATTGAGGTGTTCGTGGAGCGGAAAAGTTATGTGTTATACCATTTGTATCACAAAAGTTTCCAAATTGAGTTTCGTTGTCAAATTCACGACCATGATCCGTTTGGATCGACACAATTTTGACACCTAGAAGATTTTGAATTTTCTTGCTAAGTATTTCAAATTTATCAAAAGCTTCATTTTTGGTTTTCAAAAATAACGTCCAAGTAAACCTTGAGTAATCATCTACTATGACCAAAGTGTATAAGTTGCCTCCATAGCTTCTTATAGCGGATGGTCCAAACAAGTCCATATGTAATAATTCTAGACATTTAGATGTGGACACCATATTTTTAGATTTGTGACTACTATGTGTTTGTTTACCAATTTTGCAAGCGTCGCAAAAGTGTTGGTCATATTTTAGTTTTGGTAAATTCCTAACCAACTCTTTTGAAGATAGGTTTTGTATAAGTCTCATATTAGCGTGACCTAAGCGTCTATGCCAAAGAGATGAGCTATCGTCTAATGTCGTTAAGCAAAGTTTGTCATTATATGTTTTATCTATTTTCATGACGTATATGTTGTTTTTCCTAACTCCTTTAGCTATGGTGATACCATCTTTTAGTATTTTACTACCATTTTCATCAAATAGTACTTTATACTTTTTATCACATAGTTGGCTAATACTAAGTAGATTAAATCCTAACCTATCCACATGAGCAACATTTTCAATAGTTAGAGAGTTATGAGCAATCGTACCTTTGCCAATGATTTTGCTTTTGAGATTGCTACCGAAAGTGACATTACCTCCGTCATACTCTTGGTATGATGAGAAGAGACTTTTGTTGCCCGTCATGTGTCGTGAGCATCCACTATCTTTTATCCATTCATCAGGTTCCAATCCAACTTTCAAGCATACCTAAGAAGCAAATAACTCAAACATTTGGTCCCCAATATCTCATGGGTCCGTTTGGGTTAAACATACCATTTATTTGATTCATGTATGGAAATGATGGGTAAGGGTTCCATGGCATGTAATCTAGAGTTTGATATGGTCTAGGAAAGTTTTGATTCCAACCGTTGTGTTGGTAGTTAGGTTGAACGTTGTGGTTGCTCTTAGGAAAGGGGCGTTTGGCAAAAGAAGTTTTATATCGTTGTTGAGTAGTTTTTGATCTAAATTCATTTTTAACAAGTCCTACTCCTGATATAATGGCTGGTTTTAGTTTAACATTATCATTGGTTTTCTTTGTTACTTTAACAAATTCGGTACGGTCCGTATTGCGAACATTCTGTTCTGCTGAAGTACCCGCGGTACCATTTTGCACAACGGACGGAACCCTTATTTTGGTTCCGTCTGGTCCGTGCTGTACTGCAGCAGTTTTGACAGAATGTTCGTCCTTTTCGGCCGTTTTGTTTTGACTCTTTGGAATTAATACTTCATTAAAACCTAGCCCATTCATGTCTCCTGGTGTTTTATGGATTTTAACTATTTCATCGGCAAGAGCGATGTTTTTGTTAAACCTTTTAAACTTAGAATTATTTTCTATTAAAACTTCTTGTGTGAGCTTTAGTTTTTCTATTTCAAGATTAAGCTCTTGACATGATTTACAATCATCGTCATTTGCTTTTCCTTTTTCAAGACGTTTTGCTTTTTCTTTTAACTCATATACCTCATTTTCCAAAAACTCTTTTTTGGTTTTTAGAAATTTATTTTTAGTTATGATTTTTAGACTTAGCTCACACAATTGATTATATTGTTTTTGCAAGGTGTCATCATCTATAGAAGAATAAGAAGAGTCGGAAAGTACCTCATTTGACTCATGTGCCATTAGAGCGATCTCTTCCTTGCTAGATTCCTCATCGTCTTCACTATCACTCCAAGCACCACTTACAAAAGCTCGTTGAGTTTTGCTTTTAGGTGGCTTGGGACATTCTCCTATGAGATGACTTGCATCACCACATCTAAAACACTTTCTTTCACCTTTAATCTTCTTATCATCCCGATCTTTTCGGAATGGCTTCTTTTCTTCTCGAGGTTGTCTTACAAACTTTCCTCTTCTTCTAAAGAACTTCTTGAAATCTCTAACGGCCATAGCATACTCCTCATCTTCACTATCGGAACAAGATTCACCATCATCGCTTGATTCCGCCTTTGCTTTAAGAGCAACGGATTTGATCTTCTCCTTTCTTCCTTTGATGATCTCCGAATCTTTCTCCATTACCATTTCGTGAACTTTGAGGTTGCCAATTAGCTCGTCTAGTGACATTATTGAGAGATCTTTTGATTCTTCAATAGCGGTCACTTTAGCTCTCCATTTGGGATGGAGTGCTCTAAGAAATTTCCTGACAAAGTTCTTACTACGAAAAGATTCATCAAGTGCTTTAAGTGATGTAATGATAGTGTTAAAACGAGCAAAGCCACAATCAATGGTTTCATCTTCAGGGATAACAAATTGTTCATATTGTTGAACAAGAAGATCAATTTTGTTATCCTTGACTTGTGAATTACCTTGATGTGTAACAATTAAAGATTCCCAAATATCTTTGGCGGTTTCACACATAAAAATTCTTTCATATTCTTTTCTAGGTAAAGCATTATAAAGCATCATTTTAGCTTCATTATTTTTAGCAACTAATTTCTTTTGTTCATCAACGGAAATATCCTTTGTTGTAGAACTAAAATCTCCTTTAACAATAATAAACCAAAGATCTATATCTTTTGATTTTACATATGTTTCAAAACGGTTTTTCCAATAGATAAATCCATTGGTTTCAAAGAGTGGTGGTCTTTGCATAGATTGCCCTTCTTTAAAGTTTTCAGAATCCATGGATCGTTTCAAGTTTATAAAATACAAGTTATTTTAGAAATTCTTGAGCAACGAGGCTCTGGTACCAATTGTAGAAAACTAGAAGGGGGGTTGAATAGTTTTACCGATTAAAAACTTTGTTTTGAAACTTATTGAAAGATCAATTGATATTGATCTTAAGTATGTTAATGAAATATGCAAGCAATATGTAATAAGTAAATAAGGAAAGAAATGATCAAACCACAACAAGTTGTTTATAGTGGTTCGGCCTACAAGGACTCTTTTTCCTTGCCCTACTCCACTCCCCGAGTCTCACACTCGAGAGTTTAACTTCACTAGTCAACAAGCTCCTTTCACCGGCGGAGAAAACCTTTACACTTCGCTTACACTATTTCCGACACTAAGCTAGATGTCGAGTTCTTTCCAAGGGTACAACTACTCCCACACACAATGTATTTTGAGGACTAAAATACTAACCACTCACACTCACAAGATTATGATGGTTTGATACAACAATGAAGTATGAATCAACACTAGATCATACAACACTAAACAAACAAGACTTCCAACTTCTCGTTGAAGCTTGAATATGACTTGATCTTCTTTGCTACAAAAGAGATCACTAATATGATATGAAACTGAGTTAGAAAGGTTAGAGAGAAGATATGTATGAGAGTATGTTAGAAAGGGATGAGAAACTACTTGGCTTGGCATTGCTATTTATAGCCAAATTGGACAGGAGCGTCCACGGACCGCGGACCCCTTAAAAGGGTTCCGCCCGTGTACCAATTTGGTACCGCCAGTCTGACAGTCAAGATATCAAATCTTGTCTAAAGTCAACTCTATCTAAGTGAGATTGTGCAAGATATGAAGAGTACAAATCTTCACAAAATATCTAATGGAATCTTCCAATGATTCCCATGATGTAATACATGATGTCAAATGTTGTATTACTATTTATAGAAATATGCAAATGCTTAAGTAGTGTTTGGTTTTAAGAACCTAACACATTCTACAAACTACTATTATACATAATGATTAGAGTCATATCAAGATGTTACTAATCATAAATGTAAATGCTTGAATGATGAATATATTGTTTGAGAAAGCTTGTTTTAATATCTAATAAACTTGACAAGCTTTAAGCTTTTATAAATTAAATTTACTTTTGTCGTTAACAAAACTTAGGCAAAGATCAAAAATATAAATAACGTTTGATGACGATATTTGTATTAACAGTTTGACTTAAGACCTATATTTGGATTTCTGGTTTATGTACTTATCCCGGTTGTGGGAGTTTGCGACTATGATTTATCGTATGTTATGCACTTTTAGTATTTCTCTATGTAGACGCCTTGTGTTCTTGATCATGAAGTCATGCCCTGTAAATGCCTTTCCGCTGCGCCATTTTTGGGGTGTGACAGAATGCATGTTGTGTGTGCGCACTGTGCAGGTACGACTTAACTTTTATCCGGCTGGAAAGAGGATTGTATGATTAACCATAGACTTTGGAAGTGTCAATTTTAACGCATACATTTTCTTACGGGTCATTTCAGCCACTCGAGATATAGTAAGATCCACTCGTAAGGATGGAATTCTCATGGCTGTATCAACAAAAGAGAATGGGATTAAGATTTAGAGTTGATCGAACCATAACCAACAAACACGAATCATGACTGATTATTTGTAGGGTGCTTTGGTACAAGAAAAGTTATGGGACTTGTTTATCAACGAACCTGGAATGATAATGGAAGAAGGCTTCCCTAATCCAACTGGAAAAGAACAATCAATAAAAGGTTTTCATGTTTCTTGGATGCAACTATGTGTGTTTTCACTGCTTCTCATCTCCGCTTACGATGTAGAATCAATCCTTCTGTTTATCTTTTCCTGTCCGTGCTCAGGTTAGTTTTACTTCTAAAAACTTTAACCCTTTTTAACTATTTTCCACAAACAGTTTACAAATCTTATACATTACTTGCAGCAACTTTAACTACACCCAATGGTTATAGCGGCTCACCCACAAGAACTGAACCAATTTTCATTAGGCCATTAGGCCTTTTAGATGGTCATGTTCATGTTTTCAAGCCACTTGAATTAAAATGCAAATGGGGCATCTCATTACCACCAACTGACAACGGGTCAACAAGCAATCTAGGAGCCACTTCACCTACCCAAGGGTCAGGATCAGAACAAGGGCAAGATGACCATTTTTTTTTACATTTTTATGGTTAATTAGTAATTTTTTTAATCATGGGGCTCAGAACTAGTTACTGAATCTATTCATGCTTTTGTTTCAATCCCGGTTAATTATCCTTCCTCGTAAGTATTTTAGTGCATATGTTTGTATTTTACTGAATTTGTTCATGCTTCGTTTCTTGTTTAGAATGGAGATACACAATGCCATTTCTCGAGCAGGCTGGCTTTGAGACCTGGGCAATTGATATTCTAAGATGGGGTTTCTCTAATTTGGAGTTGAAGATTCTTATTTTGGATGTCCAAACACCAATTTTGATTCGCTCTCAGGTAATGTGTTGCTGTTTCAATTCGTTTTCACTTGTGAACTCATAGATTTAGGTTATGTTTAATCTTTAATGGGTGAAATTGGTAAATCAATAAGTTTATTAGTGCCTACAACCTCCTGAACCACTTTTTAAAATAAATTGAGTCATTGAAGTAGGATGGCAAAGATGCATATTAAGGGTGTTTTGGAAACCATGTATATACAGTTTATACTTATCTATAAAAACAACTTATTTGTTGTGCAACGTCAAAATACGATGCAAAATATACCATTTGTATTAACTTTTCAGCTTATATTTAATAAGTTGATCCAAAGCATCTTCAATAAGCTGACAAGCCTAATCTATTTTGCTCTTATCAAACACGCTAAACTGTTTATATTAGCGCATCTATGAGTATATTTAGTGCATCGAAAAGGTAGATATTAGGGCATCTATGAGTATGATTAGTGCATCAAAAAGCTAGATATTAGTGCATCGAAAAGATAGATGTTTACATGGTCATACCTTACGTGGGCTTTGGTCCGAGTATATATCATATGATTTTTCTTCGATCATTCGTTCCCGGGTCAATTTTAGACATGATGTATGGCAATGATTGAAATATTGAATATCTTGTCGCTAAATGGTATTAGGAAGTTTCCTGTAAACAATAAACTGGTTTACTTGAGAAGCCCAGGAAGATCAATTGGAATGAGGATAAAACGAAGATGATTGCCAACATCCCGTTTTATATTCTAGATGGACAAGAAGGTTGTGACAACCCGAACTTTCAGGTCATTTCTTGACACAATTTATGCCTCATTATTTCAACACTTATTGTAAACTTGGTTTACTTGTTCCAAATTCGCGTAACCTTTATGGTTTAGCGGCGAATTCATGATCATAACATCACGTACATTTCATATGGACTAAGATTAGTCTACATTTCATTGACATCATTTGCATCATGATAATTCATTCACGACATTTCATTTCACATTCAACGCGTAATTTTTATATTTAATAATCGTTATCGCGTGAGTTATTATTTTAAACATTTAACCCGTTACTTTCAAAAATGATCCCGATGTATTTTTAAACTTACATTTAGTTCATAAAAACTATATTTTTAGTTTTCCTAGTGTTTCAAATTTATTTGGTATATTAATCGTTAAAGTTTAATTATTACGACACGTTTCTTAAAAATTTTACGATAATTATTTTAACACTCAAATTTCACAAGGAATATATTTTTACAATTTTTATAAAATCATTATACTCTATTTTGATCTATTAAAAATTTACTTGTACCAAAAACTACCATTTACCTTTATTTGTACATTTCCCTACACAATTACTTACACATCTTTGACAAATTATACAAGTATATATACAATAATTACAAAAAAAAAATATATATATATATAAAATTGGGATGCAAGATCCCCAAAATCCGGCTCTAGGGGTTGGACATTAAATGAAATGGTAAAAAATTTCTTGATTGTACATATACATACTCCAACTCAATTATCTTATTCCTTCTTCTCATTTTCAATAATTAGTAAAGTGTGTTTCTCTTGGTTTTCTCTCCTCCAAACCGTCCATATCAAGAGCTCACAAGGGATCAAGAATTTTTGCTAGCACAAGTGTCATTTACAATCTAGTTATATCCTTTATATGGTTTTGAAATAAAAACCAAGGGTATTTAAGTTTAATCCTTGTTACTTTCACCTCATCATTTTCACTAGTCAAGATTAACGTATCACATTACATCTCGGTGTACTCACTTTTGTCTTCGCATCATTCCACCAAGTGAGTTTCCATAGCCCCTACTTTTACTTGTTTTCATAAATGTTTTGGGGGAGATACATGCTCAATTATTTTCATAACTATCATGATTATTTGAAACTACATGTTTAACTGAACTGAATGTTTAGTCATGCAAAGTAACAGTATTACCATACGTAGTATTTCCATAGTATATTCATTGGACTGATGGTCTTGGTATATTCATTAGACTGATGGTCTTGGTACATTCATTGGACTGATGGTCATGGTACATTCATTGAACTGATGGTCTTGGTATATTCATTAGACTGATGGTCTTGGTACATTCATTGAACTGATGGTCTTGGTATAATCATTGCACTAATGGTCATGGAACAATTTGAAACTGTACGAATTAGGTGTTATATTAAGTAACTATGGATACATTAAGTTAGGCACTATCTTGTGAACTCATTTGACGATTTGGGCTTGAACATAAACTATATACACTTTGGCAATGGATTGTGAATACACAGGTTGCAAGTTTTGTATGGGCGGAACTTGGAACTGAGTGGATTTACGATGCCTTTGCTGCATAAACGATTTTGAAAGGCTTTACATTTCAATTCAAACTCTATGAACTCACTCAACCTTTGTGTTGACACTTTTAGCATGTTTTTATCTCAGGTTTCTAAGGCATTCACTTCATGGCATGCATTTGGACACATCATGGAGTCGCGATGACGACGCGTCTCACTTGTGTTTTACGTACTTTAAAACATCGTTTGTATTGTAACAAACTTATTTCCGCACAAGTTGATTTACATTTGGGACCTACTTTGTAAACTCTGATTATTTTATTAAATCAAACGATGTATTTTCCAAACGACACTTTAGGTCGTTCAATATAACTGTGATTGTGATGCTATGACAGTCAATCCCCAGGAATTCCATTCCGCTGCAAAACAGGTAAATTGGGCGTGTGACAGATTGGCATCAGAGCTTCAGTTATAGAGAACTAGGTTGCATCATTGACCCTAGACTATAACTACATCATCATAGCATCTCATCATTTCATCATAAGTGCATGTTCACTTTGCATGCGATTTATACGTACATTTTTTCGAGTTATTTACTTTCATTTCAAAACGATTGTCACATGGATGCCCTTAAATGCCCATCCCATTATCTTTTCCCCATACTCTAACGTGGAGAATTCCTTGTCATTCCCTATCACAATTTTTATATCAGCTGATTCATCATCGATAACGACGAATGCCGAGATAAACTTTTATATAGGGCGAAGTCGCTCTCACTCCTTTGTTTCACCACTAACATGTCGAGTTACACTTTATTCACACATTAAGTCCCTAAACCATCATACATTGAAGCACTTACAACACCTCATAACCCATTTCTTAGGAAACCGTCGATTATTTTGAAAGATAACCTCAAACTTATCATCTCTTATCACATTTCTTTGGAGCGTTTATTATTAACATCGGATTTTGCTACGTCTCACATTTCCTCTTGTTTTGAAGAAGATATGGCACCGAAGAAAGCAACAGTTGAAATGACCCAAGCAGCAATTCAAAAGTTGGTAAATGATAGCATTGCTAATGCTCTAAGGATTGAAAGGGAAACGGTGGCTGCTGCTGCTGCCGAGGCCGCGACTGCTGCTGTAGCCGCTAGGCTAGCTGCTGCTACTGGAAATGCCGGAGGATCCGGAGTTAAGAAATGTTCGTACAAGGATTTCAAAAGTGGTGAGCCCACGAAATTTAGAGGTACCGAGGGAGCTACAGCAATGGTTCGATGGTTTGAAAAATTGGAATCAGTGTTTTTGCTATGTGACTGTCCGGATGATAGTAAAGTTAAATTTGCTACGAGCACATTACTCGATGGAGCATTATCGTGGTGGAATTCTTATGCTCAACCGATTGGGATGGAGAATGCTTTCAAGCTTACTTGGGAGCAATTCAAGAGTTTGGTGACTAAGAAGTTTTGTCCTCGTACGGAAGTGAAGAAGTTGGAGACAGAATTCTATGAACTAAGGACTATTGGGTACGATATTGACACTTACATTCGAAGATTTCAAGAATTGGCCGTGTTATGCCCATCTATGGTTTCGGATAATGAGAAGCTACTGGAGGCTTTCATTGAAGGACTCCCCGAAATTATTCAAGGCGATGTGACTTCTTCTGACCCGCAAACGATTGAGGAAGCTATTCGATTGACTCAAAAGCTCATGGCCCAAGTAGTGAAGAGAGGCAAGTACCCCAACACTAACCAAAACAACAACAACCCCAACAACTGCACCAACCACTACAATAACCAAAACAACAACAACAACGAAGATAACCAAATCAACCACAACAAAAGAAAATGGGAAAACGACCAAGGAGATTATAACAACAACAACCAAAACCGCAACACTAACTATCATCAACAACAGAAAAGAGGGCAAGAAACTGCAATGGTATATGTTGCTGCACCAATAGAAGGCAGAGGTTATGCTGGAACCTACCCACTATGTAATCGATGTAAGTATCATCACACGGGTCTTTGTCCTGCTAAGTGCTACAAGTGTCAACAACTGGGACACCTTGCCAGGAATTGTAGAGGCAAGGCCATGGTTACATGTTACAGATGCGGGGAGCAAGGACACTATCGAAGTCAATGTCCTCAAAACCAAGGTCAACAAGTCGAAGGTGCTCATGGGAATGTATATATGTTAGAAGGAGGAGGAGGAGCTCGTCAAGGTATCAACGACGCGGAAGACTGAAGAAGTTCGGAAGCTAACAGTCTTATTTCTCCTTATGTATTATGTCGTACTAAGTTTATGTTTTCCATCGTACCCGAATCTTTATAACCTAAGATGTATTTCTGTTTGATAAACCACTCGTTGTAACATATTCTCATCTATCGTACTTTATTTTCTTTCCGATTTGTTATCATTTACGAGGATTTTAATTCTTTTTACCTTAACTATCATTTTAACGACACTTCTCCATGTCTTCTCTCCTCGATGTTCATCACAATTTTAACATCAGTTGACTCAACACCAAACAACATATGAGTCGATTAGTCCAAGCATTGCATAGTTACTCCTAAATTATACATAGCCTGATCACCTATGTCTAATTCAGGAAGAATCATGCAATGAAGGGAGTAGTAGTCTTATATGAGTAAGCAATTCCGTAATCGAGCCAAATTTTCAAAAGATTTTCTTCAAACCACTTGTTTCCAGTTTGATCCGCGTGACAGTTCTTGTTTGATGAGTTGCAAAGATCAAACTAGAAACAAGTTGTTACCTAAACCGATTTAGCCTAATCTCATGACAGTTCTTGTTTGATGAGTTGTGAGATTAAGTAAAAATCGGTTACCAAAAAGCCTTTTGAGGGTTTTGCTCGGAAATGGGAAAGTTTGCCACATCAAACCCTAAACCCGATAGACTAACGCGAACTGAATTCAGGGACTGAATTCCTTTTTGGATGGGCGAATGTGACAACCCGAACTTTCAGGTCATTTCTTGACACAATTTATGCCTCATTATTTCAACACTTATTGTAAACTTGGTTTACTTGTTCCAAATTCGCGTAACCTTTATGGTTTAGCGGCGAATTCATGATCATAACATCACGTACATTTCATATGGACTAAGATTAGTCTACATTTCATTGACATCATTTGCATCATGATAATTCATTCACGACATTTCATTTCACATTCAACGCGTAATTTTTATATTTAATAATCGTTATCGCGTGAGTTATTATTTTAAACATTTAACCCGTTACTTTCAAAAATGATCCCGATGTATTTTTAAACTTACATTTAGTTCATAAAAACTATATTTTTAGTTTTCCTAGTGTTTCAAATTTATTTGGTATATTAATCGTTAAAGTTTAATTATTACGACACGTTTCTTAAAAATTTTACGATAATTATTTTAACACTCAAATTTCACAAGGAATATATTTTTACAATTTTTATAAAATCATTATACTCTATTTTGATCTATTAAAAATTTACTTGTACCAAAAACTACCATTTACCTTTATTTGTACATTTCCCTACACAATTACTTACACATCTTTGACAAATTATACAAGTATATATACAATAATTACAAAAAAAATATATATATATATATAAAATTGGGATGCAAGATCCCCAAAATCCGGCTCTAGGGGTTGGACATTAAATGAAATGGTAAAAAATTTCTTGATTGTACATATACATACTCCAACTCAATTATCTTATTCCTTCTTCTCATTTTCAATAATTAGTAAAGTGTGTTTCTCTTGGTTTTCTCTCCTCCAAACCGTCCATATCAAGAGCTCACAAGGGATCAAGAATTTTTGCTAGCACAAGTGTCATTTACAATCTAGTTATATCCTTTATATGGTTTTGAAATAAAAAACCAAGGGTATTTAAGTTTAATCCTTGTTACTTTCACCTCATCATTTTCACTAGTCAAGATTAACGTATCACATTACATCTCGGTGTACTCACTTTTGTCTTCGCATCATTCCACCAAGTGAGTTTCCATAGCCCCTACTTTTACTTGTTTTCATAAATGTTTTGGGGGAGATACATGCTCAATTATTTTCATAACTATCATGATTATTTGAAACTACATGTTTAACTGAACTGAATGTTTAGTCATGCAAAGTAACAGTATTACCATACGTAGTATTTCCATAGTATATTCATTGGACTGATGGTCTTGGTATATTCATTAGACTGATGGTCTTGGTACATTCATTGGACTGATGGTCATGGTACATTCATTGAACTGATGGTCTTGGTATATTCATTAGACTGATGGTCTTGGTACATTCATTGAACTGATGGTCTTGGTATAATCATTGCACTAATGGTCATGGAACAATTTGAAACCGTACGAATTAGGTGTTATATTAAGTAACTATGGATACATTAAGTTAGGCACTATCTTGTGAACTCATTTGACGATTTGGGCTTGAACATAAACTATATACACTTTGGCAATGGATTGTGAATACACAGGTTGCAAGTTTTGTATGGGCGGAACTTGGAACTGAGTGGATTTACGATGCCTTTGCTGCATAAACGATTTTGAAAGGCTTTACATTTCAATTCAAACTCTATGAACTCACTCAACCTTTGTGTTGACACTTTTAGCATGTTTTTATCTCAGGTTTCTAAGGCATTCACTTCATGGCATGCATTTGGACACATCATGGAGTCGCGATGACGACGCGTCTCACTTGGGTTTTACGTACTTTAAAACATCGTTTGTATTGTAACAAACTTATTTCCGCACAAGTTGATTTACATTTGGGACCTACTTTGTAAACTCTGATTATTTTATTAAATCAAACGATGTATTTTCCAAACGACACTTTAGGTCGTTCAATATAACTGTGATTGTGATGCTATGACAGTCAATCCCCAGGAATTCCATTCCGCTGCAAAACAGGTAAATTGGGGGTGTGACAAAGGTAATGTTCTTTTACTACCAAAATCCCCTGTATTTTCATTTTGGAAATTTGACCTTATTTGAGTAATGGATTTTAAGGGTTACTTGCGTAAATTGCCATCACACTTTCTCATTTGTGCTTTTTTAAGTCATACCAATGTTGTACACCTTAGTCGTTAAAGATGGTTGTGTCCTGGTTGGGTTATTTTATAGCAAAAAAAAAAAACTGACTGTTAAAAATTATACTTTTAATAAGATATCCTAAACTGATGTATAAAACTATTAAGACATGTATAACATACTGTTTTGTTTTCTGGATGGTTTTTGGTATGGTGAAGCAAGTTTGGTTAGTTGGACCATATTGATTATACTCTTAATAAGACATGATATTGTAGTGCCTAAATAGTACATTTAACTTTTTTAAGATTGGAAAACATGAAGTTGTGTCTACCAGGGATTAGTTTTTCTTTGTAGGGTTGTGGCTTGTGGGTAATGCAATAATAATTTAGGCGTCAATATCACGTTTTTACCGTTATTATTGAAGATTGATAATGTATTAAGCTTCCCATTTGGTCCGTATTATCCATCTCGAGTTCATAATGTTGTATCAGTTATAACATGTGGACTAGCTATTGAGGCTCTGGATCTGCTTCGTGAAAGAAAAGGCATTTTTAACATTGTAATTAGTGATTATAAGATGCCTGATATGTATGGTTTCAAGCTTCTTGAGCATGTTGGACTCGAGATGGATCTTCCCGTCATAAGTCAGTATTTCTCTATTTTCGGCTTTATATATGTATATACTACGGGGAATCCTAGTACTAATTTCAGATCGTGTTTAATAAATTTAATGCAGTGATGTTTGTTGACTGAGGACAGGGCTTGTGACTATCTTGTGAAGCCGACTCGAATGAAGAAACTAAGAAACATATGGCAGCATGTTTACAGGAAGAAGATACACGAGATGGAGATACTGAAAATCTCATAGATCTTGAAGAGATTTTGATGATGAGAAATGTAACTGAACACTCTGATGATGTTAATTACTTTCTTTGTGGAGGTGACATCACACCGGGCAAGAAAAGAAAAGATGTTGAACATAAGTACGATTGAGAAAGACTTTTCTAAGAATTCGTCGGTCAAGAAAGCAAGAGTAGTTTGGACTGTCGATGTGCAACAAAAAACTGTTCAAAAGGATGTTTAAATACTTAAATCTCGACTTCAGAGTATGTGTTTTTTTGTTAATTGTACTTTTTTGTATTTGAACTATGAATGGTAACATTATTACGTATGTAGTTTGATGAATAAATATATTTTCAATTATAAACTTAGTATGTTCAAAAAAAAATAAACGTAGCACTTGACTGAGAATTGTTTTGTTTAAATGTTTAAAAAGTGCAAAACAGCCCTCAAGAAATAAAGAAAGTAACAAAGAAGCCACCTTATAAAACACAAGAAGTTACAATGAGGCCCCTGTGGTTGGGAAAAAAAAGGAGGGGAAATGGGAGAGGGTGATTTGTACACTTTTCTCTAAAGATGAACTTTTTAAATGATCCAATCCCTATATATATATATATATATATATATATATATATATATATATATATATAAAAGTTTGTTTATATATATTTTCGTTAGATTTGTTTTTGCATATTTTTACATATTAATCTTTGGTGTTTTTTTTTTATTGGTAATTGGAATAAGACTTTGTTTACATGAATTTTAATGGTTTTTGATGAAAAATGAGGCTTGTTGATGGGTTTCTTGCTGTGTCTTTTTAATGAGCATATTTGATAGGTCATTCTGATAAACATTTTTTATAGGTCTTTCTCATGACTAAATATGCATTTCTAATAAGTCTATTTTATTAGCATTATTTATAATATGCATTTTTGATAGGTCTTTCTGATGAGCATTATTTATTGGTCTTTCTCATGACCAAATTTGTTTCATTTGAGTCTTTTTAAACACAAATTCATACTTACCCATTATGTTTACTTTGACCAAATTGCATAATCAACCTGTTCAAATAAAAAACATTTTAGTAAAAAAATACATGTTGGATTGGTTTTTACATATTAAACGTTTGAATTTAAGATATATATGACCTTAAAAGAATAATTAGAGCCTAATAGCTAGATGTAGCTAGTAATAACTTTGGAACCAACATGCCTTTGGAACCAGGTTAGCATAAAGACCAAAAGAGAAGATAATTAATGTAGCCTAACTGGTATAAAGCTTATTTAATAATCATATGAGGAACTAAATATAGCTTAAAAATATTTAAAATGAAGAAATCTATATTAACTCAATAACTCCCTATAATTGGCTACAAAAACATAATATGTTATAATCAAAGACCTTACTTCCTTCATTTTAGATGTCCTAATGAGACACAATAGGTAGTCAATGCCTGCAATTAAAGCTGAAATAAAAAGAAAATCCTTCAAACTAATCCAAATGAAACAACTTTATAGAGGAATTTATCTTTAGTATACCATGTACCTTGTACCACTTTGTATGAATCCAAATGAAACAGCCTACACAAAGTACATGAGCAGTTTAAGCGATTGTTAATGAAATCAAAGTACACTCATATAATAAGTAAACATATGAAAGCATATCACGTGAATAAACATGGGCTATAATGTTTATTTTTACTTTTGGTAAAATAAATGATAACAGTTCTTTGAGTTGAGTAACAATTGTGTTAATACTTGATACCCAAACCCAAAATAATAAAGCTAAACATTGAATGTACTACATACCATCTCATATAAGATGAATGTCGCTAAATTCAGATTTGACATAAAAAAAACTTGGTTCCAAGTTCCAACTTTACATACACCAATACAGCAATACTATTTGATTGTGTCAAGCATGATGTGAAAATTTTAACAATTATCTAGTTTGCTAGATAAAATGATTTACACGTGGGGCTAATTTTGACACGTTTTTTATTAGAATAATTTTCAAATATTGCTTGTGTAACACCTCTAAAACGGCATAGGGGAAGCACACAACCCTTGGGGTGCTACTAAATTGATATCACAACATAAGCATAGAACAACTGATTTTCATAAAGGAACTTTTATTTGGAAAACTAGAAGGGGGGTTGATTAGTTTTACCGATTAAAACTATTTAGATCGACTTATGTCAATCAATTTGGTATGCGTGTTGGATAATGATAGATAATCATATAAGTAGGTAATGCAAAGATAAAGAGTAAGGAAACACAAAACCATGACACGAGTATTTTTAGTTGTTCGGCTACAAGGACACCTTCCTTGCCCTACTCCACTCCCCGAGTACCCCACTCAAGAGTTCGTAAGCACTACACAACACAAGCTCTTTAATGTGGTGGAGAAGCCTTCACAACGTCACCAACTCTTTATCCAGTACTAGGCTAGACACCGAGTTCTTCCACGAGGTAGAATTACACCTATCACAACGTCGCCTACACTTTATCCGGTACAAGGCTAGATAAGAGTTCTATTACAAAGGAGGAACTACTACCCAACACTAAACCACAACACGACTACCCCAAAGGAGACACACTCCTTATTACGACACCATGATAAGGATTTAAAATGTACACTTTTGAGATGTCATTTAAGCCCTTAATCGACCACTTTTATATCCGTTACTGCTTAATTTCGTTCCTTTTCACTTTTTAGGTCTCTTGAAGGCAAAATGCTGGAATGATGCTTATTTGGACGAAAAGGCGTGAATATGTGAAGAAAATGGCTAAAGTCAAGATCAAGACACTCAAGCTGCTGGAAATGCACCCGACGACGTCACAGACAAAGGGCGACGCCGTCCCTCTATTTGCGACGGCTCATAAGTGAAATTGCTATTTTGTATCTGACGGCGTCACGCTTTGAAGAGTAGGGCCTCAAGACTCAGACGGCCTAGATCCAGATTCAGACGGTGTTAGAAGTTGAAGCTGACGGCGTCACAACCACAACGTAACGCCGTCCCAAAGTTGACTTGGCCAAGACGAAACCCTAATAGCGGCGATCCGACGGCGTCACAATTAAAAAGTGACGCAGTCGCAGTTGTAACTCTATATATAGAATTCGATTTTCAGACTTTTAGAGAGGTAAATTTGTGGAGTAAAAACCTAAAACAATTTTGGTTTGTCTTGGGCAGTATCTTAGGGTTCTCATACCCTATTTTACAACAAGATAAGTAATTTACTTCATTGATTTCATTATGTCTTCGATTGTATGTGTGTATGCTTGCATGTTCACCATGTCCGGCTAATTTACTTGTGTGTTTGCTTAGATCTATGAAACCTAGTTATTGAATATTGATTGGTTGGCTCTTATCTTAATTGTAATTGGCTTAGGATTGCAATAGGCCATCGTTGTGTTTTTTAAGCTTGAGTAATCTTTGTGAACATTAGTTTATAATCGCCTAGAGTTATTGTAGGATAAAAATCCAAAGGTAACCTTAGAGTTAGTTTATGAATCCTAGAGATTTTGTAGGCAATAACCTTAAGGTATTCTCAAAGAGTTAGGGAGAAAAGATACCCTACGACCTTAGAAGACACAACGCGTTAAGAATAAGGACGTGACAATTCAACCATCAATAAAAGATAACTAGGGAGTAATAGTATCTAAGTAGACACATTTTTAATCATCATACGAGCACATATCAATAGACATAGACTACCCCTTAGCTTAGTTAATTAGATAATTAGATTGTAGATTAATAGATAGAAGTACCACCCCCCAAATCCAATACCCCGAGATCGTACCTTTCAATTTTCTAAAAAATTATAAAAAAGATAAAAAAATAATCTTCCTCAACCCCAACCTTAGCGTAGTAATTTCTCACTAGCATTCCTATTCCCCTATAGAACGATATCAATCTCGAGGCTTACCCTAATACTACACTACAACAGTTAGGTTCACTGCCTAGGTGGTTGAAAAACTTGCTCGAAGAAAAGGAAGTTTCCTTTGACCCCGAACGTGCGTTGTACGCGTATCAAGTTTTTGGCGCTGCTGCCGGGGAATAGAATAGCTAGTTAGATTTCCACCTCGTTTAGGTTTCCTTGCTTGATTCCTATCAAGTAAGCTTTTTTCTCATTTTTTAGCTTCCTCGTAGTCTATCCTCCCTTCTTCGTGAATTTGTTAGTAACCCTATCACTTTTCATCATGGAATGTGATAATCAACCACCCCTCATCAACCCACCACCAAATGACCCGCCAAGAGGCCGCACTCTTGGTGAATACTCAAGACCAAGCCACCTAGGCTATAGGAACACCATTGAGCTTCCCAATCAAGCCCAAGCTACGGCCCTGCAATCCGACACCATCCGGTTGGTGAAAAACGGATGTGCATTCCATATACTTCGTTCCGAAGATCCTAATCAGCATCTTAAGGATTTCCTTAAAATCGTCGATTCCATCGACCTTGATGCTACTACTCGGGAGACCACATGCTTGCGTCTCTTCCAATTCTCTCTACGGGACTAAGCTAGTAATTGGCTTGAGCGACTTCCCGCCGGCTCCATCTCAAGTTGGGATGATCTCACTACTCGTTTCATTGCCCAATTTTTCCCATCGGGGAGAACTACTAAGCTTAAGAATGAAATCTTGATGTTCCAACAACGTCAAGGTGAATCTCTCTACGAAGCATGGAATCGATTCAAGGACTTGCTCCATAAAGTCCCTCATCATGGCATTGATCTTTGTCTTCAAGTCCAAATCTTTTATGATCATGTCAACTTCTCAACTAAGCAATACATCGACCAAGCGGCCGGTGGTAAACTTAGTGATCTCACCGCGGAAGAATCGTGGGGTATAATAGAGGACCTTGTTATCTATGACAATGAAAGTTGGAATGACCCCCGTGAGTTGCCCAAAACCATCAAGGCAATCTCCTTGCCTCCCATTAAATTATAAACTTCCGATCGTATGATGCTCGAACTTGAAGATCAAGTCAAATTCCTAATGAGCTCCTACGAAAATCCTAAGTGTTCACGCCAAGTGAACAAAGTCTCTTCCTTGTGTGAGCTATGTAGTGGTCCTCATGACACTCGTACTTGCACAAGACTCCCCGAACAAGCTTCCGTTGACTACGCATCCTCACCTACCAATGGAATGGGAGGAAGATTCCCTACAACACCCAGACCTAGGACTTTCAATGATGCCCGAGAAGCATGGAAGGGCAAACCCGACTTCTATTGGGGACAAACCAAAGAATTCACCTCTAATGATTTCTCATGGCCCCCCTCTCACGTCCCTAGCCAACAAAACATAGAAGGGATGTTACAACATCTAGTTACATCCCAAGAAGCTCAAATAACCAAGCTTTCGAACCGCTTTAACCAACAACAAGCCGAGATGGATAGGAAGATAGATAACCTTTTGAAATCTATGACCAATAGTGATAGGAAGACCACCGAAAAGGTTAATGCCATCTCTACTCATTCTCCCGAAGCTTCCGGTGTGAAAATTAAGGACCCAAGTAAGTTAGCCAAGCACGTCCAATTCGTCAATACCATCACCTTAGTGAAACCTAATAGGACTTATGACGAAGCGAACCATGAGACGGTACTTAAGTTTAGTGAGACTCCTAAGAATGAATCGACCGATGAAGTAGATGAAGTAGGCGATGTGTTGGAATCACTCCTAAACTATATTTCAAGTGTTTGTAATCAATATGTAATAGGTTACTTAATTAGGATTTTAAGTTAGTATTAATGGCAAGGCTTATGTAGAAAGCCCATAAGCCTTGGCCCAAGCCCATAAGGAAGGAAGGGAACTTGTAGTGTTGCCCTAGTCCCTTCCCCTATAAATAATGTTGTAAACCTTCATTTGAAGGTGGGTTGTTCATTTCACTCATATATCCTACGCATAACTTTCTCTAGTATCTACACGTGTATGTGTGTGTTTTGTTCAACCGATCATCTTTATCTATATTTCTTACATATTGATGCTTGTGTTACAATATGGTAACCTAACAGTGGTATCATTCGCCATCTAGTTAGGTGAAACATATTTGTTTTTGAAGTATTTTGTTATACGCGTGAGTTTTTATGTTCTAAATCTCTCATACGCTTAAAGCTTCAATTTTTACACTTCAAAACTCAAGATTCTTATACTTTAAGGTTTATTTAGTGTTAAAGTTTAAGTTTTTAGCATTAAGTTTGAAACTTTACGTGTGTAGCATTGTTTTCGAGCTTGATTTCATTCGTATAGTACTTTCTACGCGAAGGTGAAAAAGTGTTTTGGATCATCAAGTTTCATACTTTAGTGTTATTTTGGTGATATTGAAGTTTTTTCATCATAAAAATCAGGTTTCTAAACACTTTTGGGCATAAAATCAGTTTTTGGTGAAAGTTGGTATTTTCTACTCGTAAGAAAACCCTAGTTTTACTCGTAAGCTTCAAAGTCTACGCCTAAGCAGTTCTTAGGCATAAGCTTCTCTTCATTTGATCTTCAGTGCTGCTGGTTTACTCAGTGTTTTCTTGCTTGGATAAGCCTGATAACACTTCGACTTTGGATATCTTTTACACTGGTATAAGTGTAAAGGATTTTTAGGCAAAACCCTAGTTTTACGCCTAAGCTAAAAACTTACGCGTAGAATTCTCTTTGCCTAAGCATTTTCTTACGCATAAGCCTGTCTTATGCATAAGCAAATATTACACATAAGGATTCTACTTCTAAGCCTTTAGTTTACGCCTAAGCTAAGTTTTCCTCAAGTCTACGCGTAAGCTATTCCTACGCGTAAGCTATCGTCTACGCGTAAGTTGTTTTTTACGCATAAGGTACTTTCTACGCCTAAGCTGGTTTCTATGCATAAGGTTACTTCATCAACATTGTTTCATTCGACTACAAAGATCCATCATCAACACAAGTTTCAAGATGTCTCAACCACCATACTCTAGCTACTTTCCTCATATGTATCCTCAACAACAACAACAACAATAATTCTATCAACAATATCCTCCACCATCGCCACAACAAGTGCAACAATTTCCACAACAAGGAGCAATTCCTCTTCCACCACAAATGGTTCCTCCAAACCCTAGTCAACAAGTACAACATTACACATACTTTCAAAATCAGTATCCAGCCAAGTATGCTATGAATGTTACAACTCCGAAGGAACCATCTTGGTTTGCAAAGATGTGTGAAGCTTTAAGTAGCCAACAATCCATTCATGAAGTTGGATCCCTTGACAGACCTCCAATGCTCACTCTCAGAAACTATGATCAATGGGTGATAAGGTTCTTTAGGTTTTGTGATCTAAAGAAGCCACATGGAAAGTTCTTGAAGAAGGTTATCCTTGAAGGTCCATTTCAGATGCCTACAATCACTGTACCCGGAGATCCGAATGCTGTTCCACCAAGAGATGATATTACCAACGTTGTCGGTCTTGATCAACTTACTACTGACCAACTTATACACTTAGAAGCTAATGAACTTGCAATGCAATATATCCTTTTGGGATTACCCAATCCGATACTTCGTAGTGTTGATGCTCAGAAGACTGCTAAAGCAATGTGGGAGCATATTCATCTTCTCATGGAAGGCACATAACTCAATCAAGAGGATATGGAATCAAAAATCTACTTAGCATATGAACACTTCATGATTGAACCAGGGGAGACATTAGAGTCATATCATCATCGGTTTTCAGACATCATCAATGACTTGGAAAAACATAATATCATTATGCCAAGAATTGCAGTCAACACAAAGTTCCTGAGCAGTCTTGGTCCTGATTGGGAAAAGTATGTTATTTTCATCCGTCAAGCGAAGAATCTTCATCATGCTACATACGGACTGTTGTATGACTATTTGAAGCCCCACCAAAAGGAAGTTGACAGAGAAAGGATCATCACTAGAGTCCCTGCTTCACCTTCACTTCCGGATAATCAAACACTTCCTTTGTGGGCTCAAGCATGTTATCCTCAATTCCCGACCTTACAAACTGTCTTCACAAATCCTCCACAACCAACTGCTCAAATTACACCATATGATCCATCACAGCAACAATCCCAAGAAACTCAATTGGTTCCATACAACAACAACAATGATCAAGCACTTCACAGTGAATCTAATGAGGATGCAAAAGTTTTCGATGCGTTACAACAGGGATTTGTCATGATTGCTAGAGCCTTCGGTCGATACTCTAACAAATCCAACAATCGCATTCGTACCTTATCAAAGACAAGGAATCAAGTTGTTGTTAACAATGGACGTGTTGAAGTTCAGAATCGTGGTAATGTTCGTCAGATGGGTAGTGGTCAAGGGTTTAATGCTAATGGAAGAAATAACATGGGTGCTCCACAACAACGAGCTCAAGTGGTTGATCAGGGAAATGCTCAGACTGGGATTAATGGTCTTCGTTGTTATAACTGTAATGAGAAGGGTCATCTGGCTAATGCATGTCCAAATCCGAGGACAAGAGGCAACGCTTATCACAAAGAGGCTTTACTCTTGGCTCTCAAGGATGAAGCTGGTGGAACTCTTACCAATAAGGAATAGAGCTTCATGGAAAATGCAGATTCTGATGATGACATGGAGGACTTGCAGGCTAATGCAGCAGTGATGTTAATGGCAAACATGCACGAACTCCACATGAGTGACACAGGCCCAGTGTATGACACTGACGGCTTGTCTCGGGTACCGGATCAAACTATATTCATTTCTGATCTGATATCTCCGCCAACATCTGCATCCGACGAGGATCAGAGTGTTCAACATGAGTTGTCTACATCTCATTCCGATGATAATCAAATAGATCTCGTAGTTATATTTGACGATCAAGATGACCTTTTGGTTAATATTTATAATCAAGTTGACTCAGTGGTTATATTTGAGGATCTAAATAATGATCATGTTGAGACTCACGTTGAACAAGCTGAACCTGTGTCTAATCCAGATCTTGAGCTAATGACCAATTTAATTCAGACCCAAAAATCACGAATGGAAAAGTGCCAAGAAATCAATAAGAAATTACACGAGAAAATTGCAATGTTGACTAAGGATAATGAATGCTTAAAGTTCCAACTCAACATTTTTCAAACAAAAGAGACACGTGAAAAAGGTTTTGAAGTCGCATTTGCTAAATCATACCAAAATGAAAAATCTTTGGAAAAACATATATGTGATCTAGTTGCATCCAATAATGCTTTGTTGTCTTAGATAGAACAACTGAAATACGATCATAAACAACAACTTAACGCTCTCACTTCGGAAACTCAAAAAGCCAAGTCTGAGTTGTTAACTTGTCAAAAACAGTTTTGTAAATAGAAAAAGCATTCAAGGAAACAAATAGATGACTATCTTGAAGAAATTGTCGACTTACAAAACAAAATCAAAGAGTTTCGAAATGTTGTTTACAAACATGGTGAGTCAATCACAACTATTCAAAAGTTTACTTTTAAACCAAATCCAAATGGATATGGACCGAATCTTGCTGATTACTAACCAAAGTTTTCACATAGAGCATTCAAACCAAATCCTCAAGTTTACAGTGCTAAACACAGAATTAATGATTCCATTATGAGTGTTGTTGAATATAATCGTATGGAGGAATTAGATGCAGATGACGAGAGTCGGTCAAAAATGGAAAATGTTGTTTATAACAAACCATTTAACTATTCAAAAGCCATAACTTTCGTCACACAACAGGATAATTCTAACACACCTTGGGTTATCACGCCTACTTCTAAGTCTTCTAATGTTGGTCCCCAACCCGATACTGCACAAATTAATGGTCCTTTACCTTCACTCAATGAAGTAAAAACATTACCCGAACGTTGTCAAATTCTTAAATATTTTGAAACATTCATATCGGACATCAAACTTTTGGAACGTGAAATTGAAATCAATTCTGAAATAAAAGTTGAACATTTTCAATCACCTCATACGCGACAACAAAGAGATATTTTTCAGAAAAGAATTTTACCTCATGTTCGAAATTTGAAAATGTGTGCAATATATTGGGAAAGGGATTTTCACAAGGAGCTTGGACTTATGAAAACAGTTTTCGAGAAAATAGAAACATCGATTTCAAATACTAAACATAAAAAGAAAATGTTAAGAAAAGATGTTGATCGACTCTTGGAAGATGTTATCTGTGCTGATACCGTAAATGTGGTGTTACTACATACTGTTGCATATGCATTTGATTATATCGCTGTTGATTCTGTTGATTCTGTTGAAAATGTTGAGAATACCGTTTTAACTTTTGCAAATCAAGTCTTTAAAAGTTGAAAATGAGAGATTGTTAAACGAGCTTTCAAATGCAAAACGTCGTCTTCAATGGTGTCAAAAATATTGTCAAAATCGAGAAGTCGCTTTGCAAAACAAAATCAACCAGTTGCATACCAAAACTCTTAATCCAAAACTTGAGCAACTGGATGATGAAAACGTGTCTTTAAAGTGTCAAATTTCATAATATGAACAAGAAATTTCAAAAGTTAAAATGGAATATGGTGTTATATTTGATTTACTCAAAAAGACTCGTGCTCAAGCGTCAAAAGATGTTGAAGATCATCTTGCATATACCAAAGATGTTTTACGACAAAATGGAAACACTCGTTCTGAAAATCAAGATTTGTTACACACTATCCATGATCTAAAAGCAGAGTTGCTGAAACTTAAGCAACATAGGAATAGTAACACAAACGTAATTGCACCAGGAATTCTTAGACTGCCTAATGACACATCACAAGAGACTAATGTGCTTCCCTCTACTGAAACAACAATAGTTGCCTCTTTTCCCAACGCTAGCACTTCACAGCTTAAGAGCACCACAAGGAAGAATAGGAAGTTGTGACGTAAGAAAAGAACAATAAAGACCTCTGAAGTAGAAGAACACCTTAGGACTTTGAATAAAACTCATGTTACTCCCACTTTAGATATTGCGTCTGACAAATGTAATGGAAAAAGTGATGTAACGAATGCTGAACCTTTAAGTACTTTCAATGTTATGTTTGAAGCTTCTTGTGTTGGTTGTCGTAAAAGCATGTTCTCTGGTTGTCATGATAAATGTGTTTCTAATGCTATCTTATCTCGTAAGCGGAATAATAGAAAACGAAGTACCTCTAGGCCCACTAATACTTCTAAGTCTGTGCTAGGTAAACCACCCTCTAGTGTTCCTGCTACATTGATGTACCCATAGAAACCCCTTCACCTCCTAGGAAGAACTTATCACCTAGTGCATTCACTAAGACTAAAGCTAAGACTAGTTGGAGATGGCAGAAATGGTTACATAATACACTTGGCTTTAAATAGATACCTAAAATCATAAACATGTGTGTTTCAACTATAACTGCATCGGAACCCTCTAACTCTTCGGGTTCCACATCTAATTCTATTCCGTCTGTGTGTAATGCATGTGATACAGATCATCCTCTGGGTTGTTGATAGCGGATGTTCCCGACACATGACAGGCAATCTTAAACTGTTATCAAACTTTGTTTCAAAGTTCATTGGCACTGTCAGATTCGGGAATGATCACTTTGCGGCTATCATGGGCTTCGGATATTACATCAATGGAAACATCAAAATTAGCAGAGTTTATTATGTGGAAGGTCTCGGTCACAATCTCTTTTCAGTCGGTCAATTTTGTGATGGAGATTTGGAAGTTGCTTTTAGGGAGAAAACTTGTTTCATTCGTGATCTACAAGGAAACGATCTTATGTCTGGTCAACGCACATCAAGTCTTTACACAATCTCAATGCAAGACATGATTGGTTCATCTCCCATATGTCTAATTTTTAAGGCAACATCTACAAAATCCTGGCTATGGCACCGTCGTCTCTCACATCTAAACTTTCAAACCATAACCAACCTTGCACGTTTCAAACTTGTTGAAGGTCTCCCAAGATTTCGGTATTCTAAAGATCATCTATGCTCAGCTTGTGAACAAGGAAAAATCACTCGTGCTCACTTTCCTTCAAAGGTGGAACATAGCTCTCAGCATGTGCTTCATCTTCTTCACATGGATTTGTGTGGTCCGATGCGTGTGCAGAAGATTAATGGCAAACGCTACATTTTGGTAATTGTTGATGACTACTCAAGATGGACTTGGGTTTATTTTCTTCCAAGTAAAGATCAAGCTCCACATATGATCATCACCTTTCTCACGAAAATTCAAGTTCAGCTCCGGAACACAGTCAGACAAATCAGAACAGACAAAGGAACTAAATTTGTGAATCAAACTCTACGTACGTATTATGAGAAAGTGGGAATTGAGCATCAAACATCCATTGCACGAACACCAGAACAAAACGGAGTTGTTGAAAGACGAAATCGTACGTTAGTGGAAGCTGCAAGAACAATGTTGATAAATGCAAAACTTCCAGATTACTTGTGGGCTGAAGCTATATCTACTGCATGCTACACTCAGAACCGTTCATTGATTACTAAACGCCACAACAAAACACCTTACGAGCTTATCCATAACCACAAACCAAATCTCAAACACTTTCATGTATTTGGATCCCTTTGCTATCTAAATAATGATCGTGATGACTTTGGAAAGCTCAAGGCTAAAGCTGACATTGGAGTCTTTGTTGGATACTGTGAAAATTCTAAAGGATACCGGATCTGGAATCGTCGTACAAGGGAGATTATGGAAATGATTCATGCCAATTTCGATGAGCTTACTGAAATGGCTTCTGAGAAAAACAGCTTGGAACCCGGACATAACCGTCTAAACTTCCCCCAAACCTGATAATAATATTGATCAACGTGCTCCATATGTATCAAATGTTTCCGCTGCTCAACCTGATAATAATCCAATACCTGATACACCTGAAACAACAACAACTATTGAAGAAGCACCTCCAATTGATTCTACAACAACAGCCGAACAAACCGCATCCAATGACGCTGAACCAGCTGATGATTTTCTGAACCAAGAAGTACCTACACCTGCAGATTATGATCCAAATGCATTCTTCAATCCTTTTGCTAATGAAACGGCCACTTCTGATGTTGCGGAATCATCCACAAGTCATTTGAATCCTCCTAATCTGCATAATGTATATCAACATCAACCCTTCACACATCGTTGGACTAAAGACCATCATATTGTGAACATTATTGGAAACCCGAATCAACCAGTCGTAACTAGACAACGCCTTCAGACAGACGGTGAACATTGCGTTTATGCACTTACCGTCTGCCAAGCTGAACCCAAAAATATTAAGGAAGCAATGACATATGACAACTGGATCGAATCCATGTAAGATGAACTTAATCAGTTTAAACGTCTTGAAGTATGGGAATTGGTTGCAAAACCATCAGGAGTCTATGTTATTGGTCTGAAATGGATTTGGAAAAACAAATTGGATGCTGAAGGTACGGTTATCAGAAATAAGTCACGTCTGGTGGCTAAGGGTTATAGACAAGAAGAGGGGTGTACGGATTTTTCTGGCACCAGTTGCTAGACTTGAGCCTGTACGGATTTTTCTGGCATTCGCGGATCACATGAACATCACGGTCTTTCAGATGGATGTCAAAACCGCATTTCTGAATAGTAAATTGAAGGAAACAGTCTATGTTAGTCAGCCAGAAGGATTTGTTGATCCAGAGTTCCCTAATCATGTCTACAAACTGAACAAGGCTCTCTACGGTCTCAAACAAGCCCCTCGGGCGTGGTATGATAAGTTATCATCCTTTCTCATCTCTTATAATTTCGTCAAAGGATCGGTCGACCCAACACTTTTCATACAATATCACGGGGAACACATTTTAATCGTTCAAATTTATGTGGATGACATCATTTTTGGGTCAACACATCTAAAGTATTCAAACGCTTTTTCAAAACATATGAAAAAACATTTTGAAATGTCCATGATGGGTGAACTCACGTTCTTTCTAGGACTGCAAGTTCATCAATCACCCCGTGGTATTTTCCTGAGTCAGTCCAAATATGCTCTTGAGATTTTAAACAAACATGGAATGCAAAACTGTGATACCTATGCCACACCAATGGCACATACCAAGAAACTGGATGCTGATTTGCATGGGAAATTGGTTGACCCTACCAAATACCGAAGTATTATTGGGTCTCTCACGTATCTAACAGCCAGTAGACCTGACATTGTCTTTGCTGTATATCTTAGCTCCCATTATCAGTCGAGACCAACTGAAACTCACCTCTCAAAGGCTAAAAGAATCCTCCGATACATCAAGGGAACCATTAATTTGGGAATCTGGTATCCGAAGGATTCTGGTTTTGAACTAATAGCTTTTTCAGACGTTGATCACGCAGGTTGCTTAGACTCTCGGAAAAGTACTTCAGGTGCTCTACAATTTCTTGGTGATAAACTGGTGTCATGGCAATCGAAGAAGCAGGATTGTACATCGCTGTCATCAACCGAAGCAGAATATGTAGCCATGTCGGCGTGTTGTGCTCAAGTCATTTGGATGAGAACACAACTCAAAGACTATGGTTACGTATTTGACAGAATCCCGATGTACTGCGACAATCAAAGTGCTATTGCGATCTCATGCAACTCTGTCCAACATTCGAAGTCTAAGCACATCGATCTTCGATATCATTTCATCAAGGAGCATGTGGAAAAGGGTACCGTTGAATTATATTTTGTGGGTACTGAATATCAACTGGCAGACCTTCTCACCAAAGCCTTAGCTCCTGCTAGGTTTACTGAGTTGGTCCACCGGATTGGTATGAGGTGTTTGACTCCAGAGGAACTGGATGAATTTTTGACACATTCTTAAAATCAGTCAAACACCAAAACCTCTTTTGTAAATATTTATTAAAAACAAAACACAAAAATATAAAGTTTATAAAATTCAAAAACATTCTTCTATCTAAATTTCTTTCAACATCGCAAGTACAAATCTTCCGTCAACACTTTGCTCTTTCAAACAATTCACCATTCTATCGATCAAGTGTTGAGGGGGACAATGTAAATATTTTATGTTTCATAAAATCTTATACCTGCATGTTACCCAGTATTGATTCTATCTTTGATAATGGTGGATATGTTTCTTGCTTCAAAACACTCCTCGGACTCAAATTTGTAAAATTTCAATATTTTAAAGTCGAGGGGGAGTGTCATCAAGTTTCTTTCCAAACTTTTACTTCACGCTTAACCAAAATGGAAGTTATGGGTTGTGGTTGAAAATGGTTGAGGTGGAGGGGCCATATTTGTCAAAAGTCAAAACTTATTTTTATCAAAACCTTCACCTAATAACACTTTCACATTTATTACTAACATTTATTATCTTACCAACCAAATCCCACGCCTATAATCAAATCTTCGAATCCGTGTTATAATCTTCAAATCTTTAAGTGGTTTTAGCTTCTATGAGTGATTTCTAACATTGGTTTTTAATCTCATACAATTTTAACGGTTAGATTTTCCAAAACAAGGAATTTCTTGTTCTTACGCTTACACGTAGAATGAAGTTCTTGGTTAATGATGTTTTTGATGAAATGGTTTCGATATAAGTGTTATAAACCAGTCTCATTATCATTCCCATCAAGAGATTTCACCCAGAAACGTTTTTTAATCATTTTTCAAAAGTTAGGGTTTATGCGTGGATTTGGGGGTTCTCTATTATGAGTGTTTCTTGATAATTAGTTGCTTGAGTGATGCTTGATACATGTTTAATTAACTATGAACACCTTTGAATCATACCCAGAATCCTCAAATTTGAAAAATCAAACTCTAAGGTTTATGTATGCGTAAAAATGGGTATTTTTGATTCTTTACACGTTTGATGTTAAAACTTGTTGGAAACCTCTCACATAGCTTCTAAGATGTCCCAGAAAAAGTTAGGTTGAATTCCCATAGTTGAAACGTTTACGCGTAGGATTTGAATCCTTAGGGTTTAACCATACGCATTGACAAACTTTACGCGTAACCATTATAATTTGTGATAACTTGTGATTTTGAAAGAGGATTGAATAAAATGTTAACTCGAATGTTATGTATGATTTATTTCAGGTTCTACGCTTTCAATTCAGAATCAAGGGTAAAATTGGATTCTACGCTTAAGGATTACCTTACGCGTAGATGTTTACACGTAAGAGAAATCTTGCGCGTAACTCTTACGCGTAAGGTTCTACAAAGGGACTACGCGTATCATGTGAAGGATATGCGTAAACTTGGAGTCTTACATATAAGGTTCACTCTTACGAGTAAACCTTACGCGTAAGCTCCCAACATACGCTTACGCATAAGCCTTATGCCAAGAGGCTTTTCCTAAGCGTAAGATTTCTTACGCATAAGAGGGCCTCCTACGCATAAGCTTAGGCCTACGCGTATGGTTACACAATGTTTACGCATAAGCTTGCATTCTTACGCATAAGCTACAATTTTAACCTTACCAATGAAATGTTACGCGTACTAACTTGTAAATAAGTTACTCATAACGTCACAAGACCAAAATGTCACTAATAAGCTATAATTGTTAAAATGTTGTGTAAATGAGTGAAAATTTGGACTTTAAAATTCAAAATTAATATACTCACGAAACTTATCACGACTACTTTGGACTGTTGGACAACAAGTGACATTGGACTCGTAACATTCATTAACATAACATATTCAATAAATTGAACAATAAAATCAACGTTTGACTAACGTAATGTCTTTCAATATGTTGGTTCTTTTGGCTCAATATCTTTCAGATCACAATATGGATATCACAATGGAAAACGTTAACGCACCAAACGAGCTCACAATAGAAGACATTTTCCCTATTGGTTATAAAATGAAGATTGGAAAGAACAACCTCAGGGTGGACTTTGATAACTTCACCTGCTCTGAATCCTCTTGCCGAATTGTTTTGGATATTCTTAAGACTCATCCTTACAACAACATGCTCACAACTCAGCGATGGTACCAGAAATCTATATCCATCAGTTCTGGCACACAATGAAGAAAGTTGATGGTCAAGATGCTGTCACGGTGACTCTCAACAATAAACAAGTCACCGTCACTATTGCTGATTTACATGCAATTCTTATGCTCCCTGCTATCCGGCCTGCAGAGTATGTTCCTACTCCATCTGAAGAAGCTACTCTCCAATTAATGGTCGATATTAGCTATGATGAAGCTGCGGGAATCATTACCAAACACTCTTCAGTAGATTTAAAGAACATCCCTCGGCCATGGAGAACTTTATACATCAAGATCGCAAAGTCTGTTTCCGGTAGAGACAGCGGTTATGAGCATCCGAAGCTAGTGGAACTACAAATCTTCTAGGGCATGGTCAACAAAATGCACATTGACTACGCAAATCTGATATGGGAAGACATGATGTCTTACCTCAAGAAGCCTGGCACAAAGGTCCCTTACATCAGATACACAAAGTTGTTGATCCAGGGGATAGTCGGGAATAATCAAGACATTCCCTTGAGGCTTGATGACCCCAATCATCATTCTGCGTTGTTTTGACTGGTTAACAAAGAAGCAAGGTGTAGTTTTGACTGACTGCCTACTCACCGATGATGTTAAAAGCCTTCAATCGTATTCACGATATCAAGAAGCTGTGACCTTAGGCAAAGTCGGCTTCATGGATGAAAAGTCTTCAGTCATCCCAGCGGTAGTGCAGGAAGTGCAGCAAGCACTGGGAGTGCCCGCAAGTATCCAAATAGAAATCCTTCCCGCAAAAGAAAAGTTCCAAGAAAGGGTGCCACCCCTGATCCTCAATCGGCACCTAAACTAAAGGACGAAGACTCTGAGGATACTGAGACGGATGAGGAGGTTCACTACTCAGAGTCTGTCACGGATGATACTACAACAATAGAAAAACCACAAAGTCCCAAAGCAGACAATGGCAAGACTCCAGTTACTGAAGAAGAAGAAGAAGAAGGTTCGGATGATGAACCAAAGGATGAGGAAAGAGAGTATCACAAGACTCTCAAAGAGCTAAGGTTGAAGCATGCTGCTTCAGAATTTAATCGCGAACAAACAAGAGGCCCTGGAGGTTCCAGTGGTGGTGCACTTACCATACCAATTCGTGATGCGGTTAATCAACCCGATAAGCGAATTGGTGCCACCGCTAAGGAATCCACCGAGCAGCAACAACAATCTTATGAGCTTCCATTTACCTTTGAGGAAGAAGAAGAACAGGAACATGATGAGATGATCACAGATAAAGATACTGAGGAAGCTGCTAAAGAAAAAGCTGAAGAGGAAGATCGAGCTAAAGCAGAAAAAGAGGCCAGGGTAAAGGCAGAAGCCAAGGCTAAAGCAGATGAAGACGAAATGATTCGAAAAGAAACTGACAGTTACATTCTAGATAATCCTGAACACAACCCTGAAGGGACTTCTGAGCCACCAAAAGACCCAGAGCCTTCTCATGACTCATCATCTTTAGACTCATCATCTCATTCATCTCCACCACCATCCAAAGATGCTACCACCAGATCCACATCCAAATCAGTCAAGAAACCGACCAACACTTGGGCATCACGAGCTAAGACCAAAATTGTCAAGGCTGTCAAGCATGTACGGAAACGAAACATGGTCAACAAGAAATTCAATCAACTGGCCGACAGACTTAATTTACTCCAAGATGTGATGAACGAGTTTTCAGAGGAAAGAGAGCAGATTCAACAGTTTCTCAATCGAGATATCCAAGGGGAAATGGACAAGACGGTCAGAGAATATACTCACAAGTTTCTTCTCGACACCGTCCCTGGAGTGACAAGAGAGATGTTCGCCAGACAACTCTATCCTAATCTCATGGCATTGGTCAAGCATACAATGTCAACTACCCCTATTGCTATGCAAATCAATCCAGTCCCGTCTCCGGTTGTCTCTGATGTGGAATTGATCTCCAAGCTTGTTACAAAAATGTCTCAACGATCTGCAACATTTACTTCTGATGAAGGTAAACTTTTTGAGGCATTATTGGAATATCAGCTCAAAACTTCGTATAAAGAGTTAGCTGAAAGGGCTAAGCGACCAAGAGACGACGATGATGCGAACAAGGATTCTGAGCCGAAATGCAAAAAGAAAACTGACGAATCATCATATATGCCTCCACCACCCCAAAGGACCACCACCACTAGAAGATCTTCAAAACGTCCTCCGGCTAGAGACAAACCTCAGGACTCTGAGTCTCCACCACCAACGGAGAAAACTGGTGATCATTTTAAATACACTGGTGGTGACGACGAGGAGATTCCTGAGCCCCAACAACAACCCCCATCTTCTACATCAACTAAGCAACCAACATCATCCTCGAAGCCACAGAAGAAAAAGTCATCATCTGTTGTATCATGGCTAGATGAAGATGAAACTGACGAATATGAATGGTTCTTAAAGCTTGTTGATGCCACCCCTCAATTACTGGAAGGCCAAGAACCAGTAGATGGTCGAACTATGGAGCATGTCAAGATCATCCAAGAAAAGTTTAAAGTTAAGAAGATGACGAAATCAGAGTTGAAGATAATCAAGAACGAGGCTTTTCAACTACTTAAGGACAGCTCTGACAGTGCCATTGAAGTAGAATATCATCTCGACAACATAGCACGAGCCATGTCCAACAATATTAATTGGCTCAACCCTGAATCCAACATCGACTTCACCAGACCTGACAAGGCTCCATACTACACCGACTGGACTAAGCCACTACCCACCATTGGTCGACCTGATCAACCAAGGATTCCCTACCGGTATTTCTTCAACAATGATCTGGAATTTCTTCAACACGGTAGCGATGTTAGTAAGAAATACGCTACCTCACTTACTTTCCCCATCCCGGCAGCAATCTTCTCCAACAATGTGTCCATCGAGGAAGAAGCCACACATATGTTCGTTGATAATGTGGTTAATTATGACCTCGATGCACTGTATGGAATTCATCACTAGCCTGAACGAGAAGAATCTACTACAGAAGCTGCCAGGTAATCAAAACTAAAAATGAGGTGTATAGTGACCAACGGATCATTGCCATAATGCATGTTAGCCTTTCAACTAAGTGGGACTACTCATTCTTGAAGAAAATCGTAGTCAAACGCTAAGACGAACAGGAATATGACTTTTTTGAAGCGGATTTTCCAAGATTGTCACTCAATGACATTGAAGATATGTATCTTGCTATGGTACAAGGAAGAATGCGACACTTCTCAACAAACATCCAGCTCCAGTACATCAAGTCATTGCTAATATTCATCAAAAGCATCGTTATATAGGAACGTGTTGAAGACATTCAGCTTGCCGTGGAATCATACCAAAAACGTGTTAATCTCACAAAACCACAGCTAGACTTTCCTGATATCAACCAACTTGCTCAGTACACCATCCTTAAGAAACCAAAGTTTGGGGTAGTTTACCGCAGTGAACTTCACCGTAATTGCTTCATGGCGTGCAAAGAGCTTCACAAATTTTGTGATCACACTTTAAAGAAGGTTCAGGACGGGTTAGCATATCGGTTAAAGGAGATTCATGAAGGCATAGGGTCGAAGAAGAGGTGGAATTCTAGGGATAAGAGGGATGTGAAGAAGATCATTACAAGGATTGATGAAAGGTTGTTTCATCGCGATCAGATAAGGACATTGGAGAGCTTCGTGGGTGGACGACCGAGTATCTCTCTAACAGGCTATCAACATCCAGAAAGAACTCCCGGCGTTATTGACGGACTGCCTGGTACTCCTTGATTTTTTCTTGATTAATATTCGGATGTGTTGATCTCTACTATAAACAATGGCTTGTGCACACATAACATTGTACAACCCGTTCTTGTAATGAAAGGACCCTGTGGTAAGCAGCAGTGCCACAATCCTATAAAAGGAGCGAAAGCTTCTTACTTTTGAGTAAAACTCATCAAAACTTTCATTTTCCAAAGTTTTGCTCAAAAGAACAAGTACTTCCCCTTATGTTTTCAAAACCTCAAAAGTTAATATTACTTGTTGAGGGTGAGTATTTGATAAAATCTTTGTTCACAAATTGTTCTTCATGAAAACTTCCCACAAAACTCGAAATGGACATATTCGTTATCAAAATTTCGTAAAAAATAACATTTATATGCCATTTTTAAGGGGGAGAAAAATTGTGTGATACAAATATGTTGTGAAAATTGTGATTGAATCTGTGTGCTAAAGAGTTAACCAATGAATTGACGAGCTCTTAAATGTTAGTAACTCGAAAAGACTTTGTAGAAAACTAGAAGGGGGTTGAATAGTTTACCAATTAAAAAACTTTTTTTTGAAACTTATTGAAAGATCAATTGATATTGATCTTAGATATGTTAATGAAATATGCAAGCAATATGTAAAGAGTAAATAAGGAAAGAAATGATCAAACCACAACAAGTTGTTTATAGTGGTTCGGTCTACAAGGACTCTTTTTCCTTGCCCTACTCCACTCCCCGAGTCTCACACTCGAGAGTTTAACTTCACTAGTCAACAAGCTCCTTTCACCGGCGGAGAAACCTTTACACTTCGCTTACACTATTTCCGACACTAAGCTAGATGTCGAGTTCTTTCCAAGGGTACAACTACTCCCACACACAATGTATTTTGAGGACTAAAATACTAACCACTCACACTCACAAGATTATGATGGTTTAATGCAACTATGAAGTATGAATCAAAACAAGATCATACAACACTAAACAAACAAGACTTCCAACTTCTCATTTGAAGCTTGAATGTGACTTGATCTTCTTTGCTACAAAAGAGATCACTAATATGATATGAAACTGAGTTAGAAAGGTTAGAGAGAAGATATGTAAGAGAGTATGATAGAAAGGGATGAAAAAAATACTTGGTTTGGCTTTGCTATTTATAGCCAAAACCATCAGCAAGCACCACGGACGGCGGACCCCTTGAAAGGGTTCCGTCCGTTATACATTTTGGTGCCGCCGGGGTCTGACAGCAAGATATCAAGATCTTGCCAAGGTCAACCATATCTATGCAAGATGTTGTAAGATATGAAGAGTACAAATCTACACAAAATATCTAATGAAATCTTCTAATGATTTCCATGATGCATCACATGATGTCATGTGTTGTTTTTCTATTTTTAGAAATATGCAAATACATAAGTAATGTTTAGTTATTAAGAAACTAAAGCATTAAAAACTACTATCATACATTATGCTTATACTCATATTAAGATATGATTAGTCACAATGTAAATGCTTAAATGATGAAGATATTATATGAAAAAGCTTGTTTTAATATCTATTAAACTTGACAAGCTTTAAGCTTTATAAAAATTAAATTTACTTTTGTCGTTAACAGAACTTAGGTAAAGATCAAAAATATAAATAATGTTTAATGACGATATTTGTATTAACAATCTCCCCCTTTTTGTTGAGGACAAAATATAAATTTTATTTTTATAGAAGATACAAAGATTGTGCAAGAGTTATAAAAATATTAGTTTTAGAACTTGAAAAGGAAATAATAATGCAAGTGTATGATGTTTGACTTTTTCAGAAAGTCATAGTCTTCACTAGTTGAGGCATGATGTTGACTTTTTTAGAAAGTCAAAGTATGCAGTTGACTTTTTCAGAAAGTCAAGTATTACCAATGAAGTATCATGTTTGACTTTTTCAGAAAGTCAATGTATGCAGTTTGACTTTTTCAAAAAAGTCAAATATAACCATGTTCTATATAATTCTCCCCCTTTTTGTCTCAACAAAAAGAAGATGCGATACGGAATGTATAATGAGCCCGAGCCTATATCTCCCCCTTGATCAAAGCTCCCCCTAAATTGCGTGCCAATTAGAAGATACATGGATTGGGAAAAGCTACAAAAAGATTTGTTAGTAATAATCGTCATTCACAAGCATTTCCAAACACTATGTAATAAGCACCAACAATATAGAAAACACCATTCATTAGTTAAAATTTTTCATGAATAAGAATCATGAAAAGAGAACACAATGATGTGTTTTAGTACAAGAGAAAAAAAATAATCCTAAGAAATGCTAATCTATGACCATTCTAATGAGATGGTGGATGAGAAAGAGCGTTGAGGCGCTCAAGGATGTGATTGAGGATGAACCTCATTTCCTCTTGGAAGTCATGGACCATTACCCGGGTCCGATCAATGGTTTGGGCGGTTTGCTCACAAGTTGAGCAACCATGCCTAAGGGGTAGTAAGTTGGATGAGGTTGTGGTGGTGGAATGGAGGATGTTTTGGTGTTGGTGGTGATGTTTGGGGTGGTCATGATGGAGGCTAGCAAAGCATTTTGCATTTGCATAGTCTCACTTAGGTGAGAATCCACCATGCCTTTGAATTGGTGGAGGTTTTGGAGTTCCGCTTGAATCTCCTCTCTTATGGGATTAGCATCCCACATGGACTCCTCAATGTCCTCTATGTGAGGGGACATTGATGTAGGGAGTGGTTGGTCCCCATACAAAGGACCATGGATGTCTTTGTGAATGGGGTGAAAGAGAAGAGGTTTCGGTCCTAATGGGGCGTTTGGGTCAAAAGATGGCCTAGGAGAGTCATGAGCAATCCGCTCAATGGTGCCAAAGGATGGCAATGGTGGTGGATGATTTGGCCTTGGAGGCAAGTCATCCAAGTCCTCCAAGAAATGATTTGGAGATGTGGGTGGTGTGGAAAATAACTCCAAAGGAATGAGAGTTGGAGACTTTGGTGGTGAGGGTGTTTTGGATGTTTGGATGGGTGCCGGTGGTGGTGAAGTTGGTGTTTTTATGGGTGGTGGAGTGGTGATCACAATTGGTGATTGAGTAGGAGTAGCCAAAGTTAGGCTTGTATCATCTCGTATGGGGGATGAGATTGTGAGTGGAGAAGACTCGGATGAGGAGCTCAAGTTGATGAAGCAACAAGGCCTCACGCTAATTCTAGCGGTTTTCTTGGAAGGTTTAGGAGAGGATTTTGTCATTTTGACTTGTGTTTTTCTTTGCTAGATGATGGTAAGAATGAAGAAGGTATGAAGATGATCATGGTAAAACCTCTTAATTTATAGAAGTGAAAAATTATGGAGAAATGTGTTTGATTTGATGTTAAACCATAGAAGGGATGAGGTTCCTAATGATTTGGAAGTGGGTTAAATGCTAGTCATATCACCCAAGTCAAGCCATACAAGAGAGATGGAGTGAAGAAGCAAAGATTTGCAATAAATGTGTTCTAATGAGTGGAAGTTCCTAACAATCAGATTACCCACGGATTTCAAGGTACCAAAATTTTGGTTCCTTCTTTTATGCCAAAGGGCTCCTTGGGTGAATTTTTCAAAATTTTGAATTTTGGTGGGAAGTGGATTTCTTATATGCCTAAGTGTATTATACTAGTTCTAATAAGGGTACAAACTAGTTAAGATTGACCTACAAGCAATGGATAGTAATTTGGAATGACGAAAGAATCGAAATTCAGAAAGTTACCTGGAGGATCCACGACACCAAAATTTTACACGGGCGGACCCCTAAAAAGGGTGTCATCTGGTCCGCCTGTACAGGTACGGCGGTACCATTTCTTATAACAGACGGAACCAAAACGTTGGTGCCGTCTGATCCGTACAGAGCAGAAAAGTTCACAGAGTACATTTTAAAGTGTCGGGGACATTTCCGAAACCTGAAATTTTTCTCAAAACGTGTGACATTAAATATTTCTAGTTAGGAAAAGTAAATAACACATGTACAAACATAATGGAGTATATATTTTGAGCAAGGCCAAGTGATTTTCACATTATAGTGAAAATGGGTAAAATTTGATAGCATACTTGTGCTATCTCCCTGCATAAGATTGTTAGCATACATCATTGTTTCAAGTTACATTATCATCCTACAAGATAAAAACAACCAAATTGTATCAAACATTAGAGATAATATATTGTTCCAAACGCTCCTTAAAACGATTCTCACTTATCCAACTTCTTGTAGATCTTGGACATCATTCTACCAAGGCACTTGAACATACCCTTGGTTTCCTTGAACTCCGCTGATTCATTCTCAATCTCGGGAAGAGATGCATAATACTCATGAGGTGGAAGGCGAGAGTTTGGAAGACTATCATCGGAGCTATTTGATGATGATGATGATGATGGAGTTGGAGATTTTGCTCTCTTGCCTTTTGTCTTAGCAACTCGTGCATCACTCAAAGGTACAAAGATGTGAGGGATGAGCTCATAGTAAAGGTGCATCCCTTTTGGGCTTGGTGGAATTGGTGCAAAGGCTCTATAGAGACGGGTGAGAAGCATCCCGTATTGGAGAGCAACCGATCCTTGTGTAGGAATATCAATCATTCTCCTAGAAATGTAGTAGGCTAAATTGAATGGTTGACGGGTGGACAAGTTGTAGAGCATATGGCAAAGACAAGCATTGATGTGATCCCTATTTCCTATGGTGCTAATGACGTTGGCTCTAAGTAGTTCTTCCCATTTCCTAAATTCGGGCTTAAGTTCATTTAGCTCAATTCCATATGGATCTCGGTTCACTTCTTTTCCTTTTCGGGTGACTCGGGTTGTATCTCCCCTTGGGATAAATAGGTGCTCACGGATGACATCCTTATTTGCTAGAGGTGTTTGGTATGGAGGAGAGCAGTCATTTTTTGCATCAAGAATGGTGAGTGACCACTTATCCGAGTAGACACATGTCCCTCGGTTGGGAATTCCTAGCAATTGAGCAAAGTTGGTTAAGGTGATGGTGTAGTCGTTTTGATTGATTTTAAACCTAACACAAAACTCATCATCATCTTCATCACTAAAGCCGGTCACACTAGCATAGAACTCTAACACAAACCTAGGACAAATTGGTTCATCGATGTCAAGAAGACAATCGAATTGAATGGCAGCTAGTTCTTCACGGAGATTGGTATTTTCAATGAAAGATGGGTGAATGGTTCTACCCTCATAGAAATACCTTGATTCTAGACTCTTAAAGATTTCTACTTGTTCTTTGGAAAGTCCTTTGGTTTTGTGATGTTTGGGAATGTATCCAAGAGTGTCCTTGTGATCATAGAATCTTGCGGCTACCATGGTTATTCCTAGGAGCAAGAATTAATATGTTAAAAATGAGAATAAATTTTAACGTTTTGGTTCTAGTGTGTGTCTATATGAAAACGATTTGGAGTTGCGGTTATCTCGACTCCTTTTATGCAAAAAACTGGTTTTAGTGGGGTGTTTGGCAAATACCATGAGATAACCCAAATGCTCCTAATTCAATGTGGCTTCATTTGAATATACCCGGAATGCATATTAGTTATGCACTGCCTTTAGTATTCAAGAGTATGCAAGTGATGAAAGTCAAACGTTTCTATTTGTATTAACAATGAAAAATTGTTTTCCTACAAGCGAGAGGCTTTTCAAAAAAAATTGACATGGGGTGTTTGGTTATTTGAAGGCCTTATAGTTATTATCTATTGATTAGTGGGAAGCATGATTTGTTTATGCAATATGATAATGTAGTACCTAATTTCAATGACTAGTTATGCAATTTGCCAATTGAGTTCATATTTAGTACAAAAGCATACATAAGCCCCATGTAATGATTTGTAATGATTTTGTGCACAAATGAGAATCCTAGACTCAGAATTAAGAGATAAAATATAGTTAGGATACTTACAATGATGTTATCTCCAGTGATCAGTGAGTGGGAAGGTGTCAATAATGAGTTTGGTTTAATGTTTACACGTTTTAGTAAAGTGGGTTTTGAGGAAGAAGATGTTTTGTAGGTAGCAGTTTTGCTTCTGTAGACACCACGGACTAGACGGTACCAAATTTTTGGTTCCGTCTGTGTTGTCGTTTGGTGCCGTGGCTACAGTAGCAGATACAAAACAAAATTGTTTTGTATTGACTATTCTAATGTTTTGGGCTATGTTTATCCTACATGTTTGGTTCCATTAACCCTAAACCAAGTCTAAGAAGATTAAAAGGTTCTCGTTTAAGAGGTTTATCTAAGATGTCGGCAATGTTGTCTTCGGAGGATACTTTCTCGATTGAGATGTTTCCTTTTTGAACATTGTTGCGAAGAAAGTGATGACGGATTTCAATATGCTTTGTACGAGCATGTTGAACGGAATTCTTGCTGAGATCGATGGCTCCTTTGTTGTCGCAAAGTATAACAATATCGTTGAGATGAATTCCGTAATCTACGAGAGCTTGCTTCATCCAAAGAGCTTGTTGACATGCTTTTCCGGCTGAGACGTACTCGGCTTTAGTAGTTGAGATGGCTAAAGCCGTTTGCTTCTTTGCAAACCATGAGGTGAGACAATGTCCAACAAAAGTGCAAATACCACTTGTACTTTTTCTATCGACATAGTCACCGGCATGATCCGAGTCGGCATACACTATGGTTTCTACACCCGTTCCTTTGGGATACCATAATCCTAAACACGTTGTTCCTTTAATGTATCTAAAAATCCTTTTTAAGGCTTCTAAGTGTGATGCCTTTGGGTTTTCTTGAAAGCGAGTACATAGGCAAACACTAAACATAATGTCGGGTCTACTAGCCGTAAGATAGAGTAGGCTACCAATCATTCCTCTATATTTAGTGTTATCTACGGATTCACCTTCCTCGTCCTTGGTGAGTTTAGTGTCCGAGGACATGGGTGTTTTAGTTGGTTTGGAATCTTCAAGACGAAATTTCTTAAGCATGTCTTTTATATATTTAGATTGGTTAAAAAATATGCCATCTTCTAGTTGTTTAATTTGGAGTCCTAGAAAGAAATTTAATTCACCCATCATACTCATTTCAAACTTGTCGTGCATGATTTTAGAGAAATCATCACATAGCTCTTGACAAGTTGATCCGAATATGATGTCATCAACGTATATTTGAACAATGATAATATGTGACTCCTTTTTCTTGGTAAAAAGAGTATTATCTACTAATCCCATAGTGTATTTGTTATCAATAAGAAAAGTCTTAAGTCGGTCGTACCAAGCTTTTGGTGCTTGCTTAAGACCGTATAATGCTTTCTTGAGTTTGAAGACATGATGTGGTTTCTCAAAGTCGGTAAAACCGGGAGGTTGAGCAACATACACTTCTTCGTTAATAAGAAATGCACTTTTAACATCCATTTGAAATAATTTAAAGTCATAAGCACATGTATAAGCAAGTAATATTCTAATAGATTCGAGTCTAGCTACCGGTGCATAAGTTTCATCATAGTCAATCCCTTCTTGTTGATTATAACCTTGTGCAATAAGCCTAGCTTTGTTTCTAGATACTACACCATTTTCATCCATTTTATTTCGAAAAACCCATTTCGTTCCAATTATAGTTTGATCGTTGGGTTTTGGAACTAATTTCCAAACATCATTTCTAACGAATTGGTTTAACTCTTCTTGCATGGCAATTACCCATGATTCATCTTTTATTGCTTCATTTATGTTTTTCGGTTCAATGGTGGATACAAAACAAAAATAATTACTTTGATTTTGGGCTTGTGACCTTAAGGTTCTTTGATTAAGTTGTCCTATGACCTTTTCTAAAGGATGACTTTTAGATTCTTTGATGTTTACAATCTCTTTATTTAATGGTTCATCTTCCTTGTTATTATTAATTATTTCTTAACTTTCTATCATTTGACTTTCAACTAAGTCATCATCTACCAAATGTGATGTCTTAGAGGGAGGTGGACTTTCATCGAATGTTATGTTCAATGATTCCTCGACTATCATTGTTTCTTTGTTTAGGACAATGTAAGCTTTACTAGTTTGAGAATAACCAAGAAATACACCTTCATAAGACTTTGGGTCAAACTTGGTGAGATAATCTTTAGTATTAAGAATGAAGCATTTACAACCAAAAACTCTAAAATATCCTAAAGTTGCCTTTTTACCTTTATAAAGCTCATATGGTGTTTTGTTTTGGAAAGGACGGATTAAGACTCTATTTAAAATATATGTAGAAGTGTCAACAACGTTACACCAAAACTTTTGAGGAATGTTTTGTTCAATAAGCATTGTTCTACTGATCTGTGCCGAACCGTCAAGTCTAATCACACAAACTGGCCACTTGTGAATGACCAGCCGTAACAGACTTAAAACAGTTCATACACAAATACAATGAAGATCAGAGAATACAATGAATTCCCGGGTCGTTTAGTCCCACGGAGACTCAATGGTGTGCAAACACTTGATCAGACGATAGATTGATCACTAATGATAGTGATCAGAAAAGATTAGGATTGAATATTACACTACTGATAAAGGTTATAAATTAAAGAGACTTAAATACAAATTAAGAAAATTAAAAAGATAAAATATATTAAATAAACGCTATCACTATATTTAAAGTGATGAACGTTTAAAACCTAAAACGTACGTTTAAATTAAAAACTACGTAACGTACAAAATAAAACGTGAAAATAAAGAAGGAAAATACCTATGTATATAGAAAATACATTTTTACAATCCTAATTATATAATAAAATTATTAGAAAAAGAAAATTATTTTTAAAACTATTTATCTAATTATTATTAATTAAAAACTAATTATTAAGTATTTAAAATGCACTAAAATACAAGAAAATACAAAATTAACCTAGAAAAATGAAATTATAACTTAGAAAAGTCTAAAATATGTTAAAACTTATTTTAAAACTAAAAATATATTTTTTAGACTTTTTATGTATTTATTATTAATTTAAAACTATTTAAAACTAATTAAAATGCTAGAAAATACTATTTAAGCTAAGAAAATTATAGAAAAATACTTTTTAGGCTTTTTACATTTATCTAAACTTAAGAAAAATGAAAAATTATTTTTTTGAAGCTTTTCTTAATTTTTTGTATTAAATGCTATTTAAAAGTGCTTAAAAACTAATTTAAATTAAGAAAAATAGCAAGCCAACTTGGAAAAATCTGAAAATTTCAGGAAAACTTTAAAATGATATTAGGAAGCTAGGAAAATTAGAAAAACAGGAGCTTATGTGCAAGATATTGAAACTGATGTGCAAGTGCTTATTGAAATAAGCACTAGAATAAGCAAATGGCTACCAAAAAGCACCAAACTGATAATGAAGCTATAATAAGCTAAAATAACCAAAATGCAATGAGTAACAACAAGCTAGAACCTCTGATTTGCAAGTTTCACAGATTTGATGTTATTGAGTTTCAAGCTAAAAAGCAGTTTTAGGGACAAACTTTGGGCTTAAGCACAAGCACTCAAATAAGCTAGAAACTAAAGAGCAAAAGTTGGAACCTCAAGACAACCTGGCTAAGAGTTTATGAACCAAAAATCAGACCTAATGGAGCTATGATAAGCTCTGTACAAGCTATGCAAAACCTGCTCAAACCCTGTGCAGTTAACAGTGCCCTGCACAGGGCACTTAACACCCAAAAGAAAACCCTGTTTGGAGCTTTTAGAAAAATGACAAAAATCCACAAAAATGTAGATAAGTAAAGGTACCAGTTGAAGTTTCTAAAACAACAAATCTCACTAAATTTGGCTTAAAGATGAAGCCAAGAAAATTCCTTCCATTTAGGCTTAAAACTGAATTTTGCCAAATTGACTTTTGAAGCAGTTGAGTATAGTTGACTTTGGTGAGTTTTGCAAGCAATTTTTGAACAGATTATGATATGAAATGATGAGATGAAACTTCTGCAAGCTTTGTTTATGACTTTTGAACACAAAACAAAAGTTTGATTTGCAAAGATCACAACAGTGAACAAGTTAAGACAATAAGATGTGATTTTTGACTTTCACAGTTTTGCAGGCACAAACTTGAACAGATAAGAGTGAATATTAACTAAACAAACATGAAACAAAAGATCTTAACCAATGAGCAAGCCTTAAAGACAGTTTATACAGCAATACCAAACACTCCTTTATTACAACTGTTATGAAGATTTAAGGAGCAAATCACTGAACCAACATATTTTAATGATCAATCTAAGTTCAAATAACCTAAGTACAGCTAATTAAACAAGATTGAGCTTATTCTAACTACAAAGACAGAACATGCATATGAAACTATAAAATAACTTACAAGTGGTCCATAGCCACTATGGCTTGAAAACAGTAACTAAGTGAACACTAGCCTAATCCAACCCAAAAAACCTGAATCAACCCATTTCCATGGCTGCATCACCCTAATTCCAATTCCATGACCATTTTAGCACCCAGTTGACTTTTGTTGACTAATTTCCAATCTTGCTAAAAACTTGAACTAAAGCTTACAAAAAGCTATGATAAGCTTGTGTAAGCTTATTAGAACTGAGAAATAAGCTTATTGAAGCTTGGTTGTAAGAGATAAAAACTGAGATTTTCAACAGTGGACAGTAAAGATCAATTGTAAACATAAACTGATATTAATGCTTGAAATGAGTCTTAAAACACTTAAACACTTTAAATTAATACAATTTAACAAAAGATTACAAGTTTTATACTAAATTAAGGAATTTAAGATAAAAACGACATTGAGAGAAAATTAAAAACTACAAGACATCTCCTCTTGCTCTCCTTTTGCTTCTTTTATAATCCAAAGTCTTTTTCTCTCACTTCTGATGAATTCCCACCAATCCTTAGCCATTGGATGGCTTTAAAACAATCCTGGCCATTCAAACAGATTTTTGGCGCCAATTTTCCTTATATCCATGTGGGGTTGAGTGAGGGGGGGGGGGAAGATGCAATTAACAAAAGAA
>BPTQ01000007.1:234579348-234595341 GCA_019973895.1 Chrysanthemum seticuspe | reverse complement strand
AGCATGGTTTCATAATCTTATCATGCATTTTTTTTAGTGAAGTACATGTATGTTTTTTTGAATGATTTTTTTTAGTGAAGTACATGTATGTTTTTTGCATGTTTTTTAAGCATTTTTTTTTTAGTGAAGTACATGTATATTTTTTTTAAGCATGATTTTTTTTAGTGAAGTACATGTATGTTTTTTTGTAGCATTATTATTATTTTTTTGAAGTTTGAAGCATAAATTAAAAAACATAAACCATTATAAAAGAAAAAACAAGATTCATATACTTAAATGTTACATTTCATTTAATTACAAGTACAAAAAACACATGCAATAATCGTATATCTTCAAATCTTCATGTATATTTGTATTCATCCACTTCTCGGTCTTCAATGATATCGTTATTTTCATCAATCTGAAACAAGCATGAACAAAAACAATTAAAACATACATGTTTTCATCAATTAGAACATACATGCTTTTAGCATACATGTTTAGAATCATTCAAGTTTTAAAACATACATGTTTTGAACGTACATGTTTTAAGCATTTCGTTTATAATTTATAAAACATACATGTTTTGAACATACATGAGTGTTTACAATAAAATAAAATGTCACCTGAGGATCCTTTTTAGTATTACTATTGTACGAATTCAATCCAAGAACATCAAGACATGTTCTAAACACATTTAAAGACCAAATACAAATAAGCGTACAAAATCCACAAACCTTAACAAAAGCATCCAACGTAATTAAATGAAAAAAAAAAGTGAATAATATAATCTGATAAAAAGGATGGTCATGGATCTATCCTCATAGGTACACACATGAAATGAAAAGACAAACACACTCTTTTTTTAACAACATCATCATCATATATTATTTTTTATAAAATTTAACTTGCATCATAAATGTGTCACATGCACATGTGACCTTTGTCTTCTCTCACTTCACTTTTCTAACAAGTATATTTGAATCTTAAAAACATGTGAAAATCAAAAGATCTAAATTTTTTTGAGGTTTTGACTTTGACCATCATTTGAAATATACATGCTCGTTGTTTAGTGGGCCGAGATATGATGAAGATTTGAGAAGATCATGATGGTTCCGGTATGTCGGTCACATGAACCCAATATTAATTTGATGTAGAAATTTTTATAAATTTACTTCGTAAAATGTTTCTGGCCATTACCACTAGGTAAAGTATCAATTTTAGCATTATATTGTCAAGACTAGTAAGTTAATTGACTACGATGGATTAGAAATCAACAGAATCATAAACGAACCTTGAAAAAAATGTGACAACTTGATAACTTGATTTGTGAATGAAGGTTCTTCATTTGATATCCCGCTTGTTTTTAACAAGAACTAATTGATGATGATGGAGGCGAATGTTAGTAGATAAGAGAGAAGGGGGCGGCTAGGGTTTCATTGTAGGGGAGGGAGGTTATGTGAAAAGGAGAGAGATACGGTTATCTTGTGGTGATTGTAACTGATTCACAATATTATCCAATTAATATGGAAACAATTAAAATATATATATAATTTGTAATCCCTAAAATACCCTCTGATCATTTTCAATCAGTTTCAAAAGTTCACCTAGTGTTTCACTTTATTACATTTATGGCACAAGTCATTTTAACCATTGATCAAGTAATCCAATGGCTAAAAAAGAGTTCTCGCAGTTCTCGCACTTAGTAGAGTTCTTATAATAAAGATACACTATATATATATATATATATATATATATATATATATATATATATATATATATATATATATATATATATATAGGGTAGGGTTAAAATGAAAAGTTTCTTATAATGAAAAGAATGAGAAGGCATGTAGAGGTGACATGTGTCACCTTTGATACATCACCATGCCATGTGTCACCCCCACCCCACCCCCACCCCACCCACCCACCCCCCCCCCCCCCCCCCCGCGCAAAAAAAAAATTTTTTCCCGCCAAAAAAAATTTTTTTTTTTGGGCAAATTTTTTTTTTTTTTTTTTTTTCCCGCCAAAATTTATTACTGCATCACAGTTATAAAAATACTGCATCACAATCATAATTGTGATGCAGTAATTTATAACTTTAATGCACTAAAATCATAATTATGATGCAGTAAATTTATAACCGTGATGCAGTAACTTATAACCTTAATGCACTAATAAGTTTTGGTGCATCTTTATTATAAGTTACTGCATCATTCCACAAAAGGTGTAGATTGGCGGGAACACCTTGACCCCGGGTGCCTTTTGGCACCAGCCATTGTCCACCCCACAAGGAATAGCTCCGGCAACTCTCCTGGCCTAGTGGGGCACCAACTGGAGTGAGCACGAGCCAAGACTCGGACCCCTAAGCTCTTATTCCGCAAAGTCTCTCCAGTGTATCCACATGTTTTGCGGAGGTGGGTACCTATATGAAACAAATGCCAAGGATGGGACTTGATCTTGGGTCAATTGACTCAAGCACAAGTGCTCCAACCATTGGACTAATGCTCCATTGGTAAGTTACTGCATCATAGTTAATAGTTCAGTGCATCAACTATGATGCACTAAAATCAAGGTTATAACCTTAAATGCACTAAAATCATGATTGTGATGCAGTAACTTTATAACTGTAATGCAGTAAGTTATAACCTTAATGCACTAAAATCATAATTGTGACGCAGTAACTTATAACCTTAATGCACTAATAAGTCTTGGTGCATCTTTATTATAAGTTACTGCATCATAGTTAATAGTTAAGTGCATCAACTATGATGCACTAAAATCAATGTTATAACATTAATGCACTAAAATCATGATTGTAATGCAGTAACTTTATAACTCTGATGCAGTAACTTTATAATTGTGATGCAGTAATTTATAACCTTAATGCACTAAAATTATGATTTGTGATGCAGTAACTTTATAACTGTGATGCAGTAAAAAATTTTGGCGGGAAATTTTTGGCGGGAAAAAAATATTTTTTTTGCCTCCAAAAAAAAAATTTTTTTTTTGCGGGAAAAAAAAATTCGGGGGGGGGGGGGGGGGGTGGGGGTGGGGGGCGGGGGGGGGGGGGTTGGGTGGGTGGGGGTGGGGTATGGTGATGTGGCATGATGATGTGGCAAAGGTGACACATGTCACCTCCACATGCCTTCTCATTCTTTTCATTCTAAGAAACTTTTCATAATAACCCAAACCTATATATATATATATATATATATATATATATATATATAGAAGGGATCCAATAAGAAGAATAATAAAAATAAGAAGGGTAAGAAGTAATTCTAGCCACACATTTCAAATGAGAGGGAAAATTTGAAAGGAAATGCATCCATTTTTGTAGGTGCATCTCAAATGTGTTGTTGTGATTACTTCTTATCCTTCTTATTTTAATTATTATTCTTATTTGATCCTAACTCTATATATATATATATATATATATATATATATATATATATATATATATATATATATATATATATATATATATATATATATATATATATATATATATATATATATATATATATAGAGTGAGGATCATGTGCGGATTTTTAATTTTATTGCGGACGTACGGATAGATCTGGACCACCCATTTTCAGATCTGATCTTGACTTTTTGTAAAAAAGTCAAGATCTACGCTAACTTCACGGTAGCAATTGACCATGTAAACGATTTTTTTAATTTTTTTCCTTTTGAGCGAACCTTACTATTGTTATCTTCTTTCATTTTTTTATTTTTTCAGATTTTTCTGAACACTTTTTGTTTTCTTGATTATGAGTTCTACCGTGATATTAACGATATTATGAGTATTAGTGTGATATTATGAAACTGTGATATTATAAAATGATGATATTATAAAACCAACTGTGATATTTAAGTTTTTTACATGTAAAGATGAACCTTGATATTAAGAAACATATGATAGTTACTATGATATTAACAATTTTATTAAAAAGCATACGATAGTTACGGTGATATTAACAATTATATTAAAAAAAGAAAAAAAGTTCCTGTGATAGTAAAAAAGAACCGTGATATTAACATTTTTTTATTAAAAAAGGAACGGTGATATTAATAATATTAGTAAAAAAACAAAAAAGTAGTGTGATATCAAAAAAAAAGTTAGTGTGATATTAACAATTTGTATTAAAAAAAAAGTGAATGTGATATTAAGATCAGATCTTGACTTTTGTAAAAAAGTCAAAATCGACCTTAATATCACAATACCTTTAATCATGAAAACGATTTTTTTTTTTGAAAATTTTTTCAGCGATTCTTTTTAATTTATCATCCTCTTTATTTTTTTAATTTTTTCAGATTTTTTTGAATTTTTTTTAAAAAAAAGCTACTGTGATATTTACGCACCGTCCCTACTTAAAAGCTTGAAACCCACCCGATCCCTTCCCTATATATATATATATATATATATATATATATATATATATATATATATATATATATGGTAAAGTTAAAATAAAAAGACAAATATCCGTAAAAAGAATAAAAAGATTTATTTTTTTTTTAAATCTCTAAAAATTCCCAAAAAATTTCACAAGATCGGGTATGTTGGTGCATAAAACTTTTGTGAAAACATTTTTTTATAATTTTGAGTTTTGATACGTTTTTTTTAATGCACAAAAAACGAATTTTGATGCGCAAAAAAAATTTGATGCACAAAATTTTTAACTTGTTTCAGTTAGATGCGCAATGTTATTTTGATGAAAAAAGTCAAAAGAAGTTGGGTGCAAAAACCAATTTTTGATGCACAAAAAAATGATTTAATGCGCAAACGTATTTTTTCATAATTTTTTTTCGGAAAAAATATCCACTTTTAGAAAAAAGTTTTTCACAACTTTTTCATGCACCATCATACCCGATCTTGTGGAATTTTTTGAGATTTTTTCAAGAACTTTTTTTGAAATTTTTTTTTTATCTTTTTACGGATATTTGTCTTTTTATTTGATCTTTATCCTCTCTCTCTCTCTCTCTATATATATATATATATATATATATATATATATATATATATATATATATATATATATATATATATATATATATATATATATAGTTTATCTTTATTTTGATAACTCTGTTAAGTGCGAGAACTCCCATTAATCAATCATAATTTAGTAAAGTATTTTTTATTTATTTTATTAATGTAATTTTGGAAGGGTAATATTGGTATTTAACTTACTCCATAATAAGTAGATATGGTTTTTTAAAAATGTATTTCGTAACTGTCGACATTGTTGAATTGTCTCATTAGGGAAAATTGATAGATCCAAAATTAGGAGAAAATCATATCTCTAAAAACCCTAACCACTATTTCTTCTCCCAATTATTTTCACAGCCACCACTACTATGGCCTCCTATATTGATCGGATCATGACCACCACTACCATGGCCTCACTACAGGTCCAATGTATATCTCTCGTCCACCTCTTTTCATCTAGAAAAATTGCCAAAGTTTATCAAATCGTAAGCCATCTCGTAAACCAATCAGGATGAACTTAGTTTCAATGAATAACTAAGGATGAACTATTATTAAATACATGGTGGTGGTGTTTGATTACTAGGTGGTAACATCGGGTAAGCATTTTCTTTTATTGATTCATTTTTTTAATTATTTTTTTTGAATCGATCTGTTATTAAGTTTAAAGATTTTGAATGTTGTTTAAAAGTGATCCCATTTTGAATGTTTAAAAGTGATCCCATATTGAATCGTATTCCATTTTGAATGTTGATTAAGTTTAAAGATTTTGAATGTTGTTTAAAGATTTTGAGTTTGGTCGGTTATAAAAATAAAGTAAAAAAAGAATTGGTATGTACAGTATCTACTTTCTGCTGTTGTGAAATATGGTTAGATATGTTTTGATATTAACTCTTTTTAGTATTAAATCTGTTGTTGGGATTTGCTAATCGAAAGTCTGTGTCAAGCTTCAGATTTCTGTAATTTGGTATTGGGAATTTCCTTTGGTAGTGCAATATGGAATTTGTGTTATGTTGGGTTTTAATAGCTTTTTTGACACGCGAATAAGGCGAATGCTATATGCTAGGCGAGTTATAAGCGAGGTCATTTAAAAAAAGCTAAGATGTAAGTATGTTTAACATATATGTTCTTGATTTAACATGTTTGTTTTTAACATGTTTGTTCTTGGTTTAACATATATTTAACATGTATGTTCTTGGTGTAACATGTATGTTTTTAACGTGGTTATACAAATAATTTTAGTTTAATGGTTTTTAACGTGGTTATACATGTGTTTATACGTGTGTATATTAGTTTGCGCTTATTTTGCCTAATTTTTATACTTTTCTTTGTATCAGATGTAGCTGAATTAAAAGAATGATGACAACGAGTGTGCACATTTGTCCGTCTTCTGAGACATTGAAAAGGAGCGTGCACATATGTCCAACTTCTGAACTTTGACGACTACGAGTGTGCATATATGTCCGACTTCTAAAAATGTTGATAACAAGGAGTGTGCACATATATCTGTTTGCGTTAAATATTACTTGTACACACGTGTATAGATCGATTAGATTCATGTATTTCTGCTTCTTAAAAATTTGTATTTAATTGTATATCAATTGATATTGGATTTTGTATTTAACATGTATGTTCTTGGTTTCATAACATGTATGCACTTTACTATGAAAAACATGTATGTCGAAAAAACTATTCCAAAAACCAAAATAATAAAATTAATTCATAAAAACACATATGCACTAAATCAGTTTTAAAACATGTAGTGTGATATTAAGATCAAATCTTGACTTTTTTACAAAAGTCAATATCTGATCTTCAGATCTTGACTTTTGTAAAAAAGTCAAAATCGACCTTAATATCACAATACCTTTAACCATGAAAACGATTTTTTTTTTGAAATTTTTTTCAGCGATTCTTAATAATTTATCATCCTCTTTATTTTTATAATTTTTTCAGATTTTTTTGAATTTTTTTTTATAAAAGCTACTGTGATATTTCCGCACCATCCCTACTTAAAAGCTTAAAACCCACCCGATCCCTTCTGTTTATACAGGACCTAAATACCTAAATAGTGTTTCTCTCTAAGACACTTCCCAAGGTAGCCAAGTGATCGATCTAAGATATGAGCCAAAGAGCAGCCGAATGCATGTTTTGTCATCCGCGGTCATTAGGGGCCGAAAGCAGCATTTTTAATAGTTTTATTTATTCGTTTTTGCTTCTTTGGTAGAATTATTAGCTTTATTTCCACGTTATTATGGAGCATGTTGAGATACCACTAGTACAATCGTAACTTCTTTCGGCGACAATTTTTTAACCATGCTGATGCCTTGTCGTCGGCAATATATAATCCCAACGACATAACATAGGCCACAGTTAGTCGTAATTGCTCCGTCGGGAGTTACTGTCCCGACAGAAAAATAATAACCATGCCGACGACGTTGTGGGTCACACAATATTTTCTGGTCAAAGATTTTTGTAGTTGGGAATATATGGTGCCGACAACATGTCGTCGGCATCATAATGCTAATCACCTTTATAATTAGCAAAAGTCAACGAAAGTCAAACATGATTAGTTATGTTACCGACGACGACATAAGAACTAATATTACTTATTTAATATAAAGTCAACGAAAGTCAATGGCAATTGTACCGACGACATGTCGTCGGTACAAAACAAATAATATTAGTTGGTTTATATGGTGCTGACGACATTTCGTCGATATAAAACCAATTACAGTAATATTAGTTGGTTTATCCGTTGCCGACGACATGTCGTCGGTATAATTTAGGCATAAAAATTCAACGCACCGGAGACTTAGTCAAGAGAATTTTTTGTCGTTTAGTGTATATTATCGATGACATTATGTCATCGGAAATATGTGTATTCTACTTATTCTACCCTACTTGTTTAGGGTTTACAAGCAGATTATTAGTTCAATAAAAGAATCACTAGCTCAAATAAACAATTCATTTATATATCTATCATCTTATTCGTTTATGTTTGTGTTAATAGACTAAAATACTGGATATATCGATTGTGTAACATTGACGTTTGTTCTAGGGATGGAGTTTTTTTACTCTCGCTATGAGGCGACAAATAGGTCATTTCGGCATAAATCAATATTCACAATTCAAAATTTTCAACTATAACACAACATTGTAAGTCACCATGTATAGATTGATCCATTTGCATCCATTGATTTAACTATAAACTTCCAAATTGCCGTATGCCATTTACATCAAATATAAAACTTTGAAGTTTGAATTATTCGATCATGGGTTGAGTATTAATTTTGAGGAAATTTAGTCATAAAAGAAGTTGTAAAAAACCACCATGATTTGCATGAATTATAAAATTTCAAATAGCCTTTGAAAGACTTATAAGCATTAAATTGGCATAGTAAGTTAATACTTTACTCAGTGTCATTTCTGAGTTTACGGATGCTTTATCTAAAATTTAGTTTAATAATAAAAACGAGTCTGATATAAAAAGCGAATAATCTTCTAAAGAGATAAAATGAGAAATAACCGTTTTTATAGTGTTTCGGCTAGCATTTTTAATGCTACTTCTTAAAACAAATACTTTTAGTCACTTTATTGAATATTTACATATCATATAAAATTTTGAAAATTTTGAAGGTCATGTGCAACAACACATCTCGCACATCCTCGTATACTGCTGTTCTCTTTAACATTGCTTTCTCTTTTAAAGGAAGCTACTATTTTGTTTATTTTGAAGAGTAAATTAATTTGTTTAAAAGACAAGCCACTCCTAAGATTGCTTCTTAAACAAACAAATAAATTCAGATCACTTAAAAAACATTTAAATTTTAGTAGTTTTTAATAAGTTGTTTAAATATTTGCCCATTATTAGACGTACTTAGTCTCCATGATAGGTATAAAGCCTAGTCATTTTCATGACTCCATAGCTAGCTTTGTCACACATAAAGATGTACTCATTTCTAGGTTTTGTTTCAATTAGAAGTACCCCTAGAATTATGACTAGTTTTGGGGAAATATGAAATTATGGGGTTTAAGTTAGATAAATATGAAATTATCCCCTTCTTTTAATTGTAGTGGTGTATTATTGTTTGTTTGGCTTTTAGTACATTCTTTTATAACTTTGAGCTAAAGAATGTAGTTCATAATTATGAGAGCAAATATAGTTTACCAACATTACATATATATAGCTAGCGTAATCAAGGAAATATATATTGTCGGTACAGAAGTCATCATATGTTTGCTTGTTTATGAGTTATTTGTTTCATACGGTTAAGCTCTAATACATCACTTTCAACTTTTGAACTAATAACCCTAGCTTGTTGAATGATCTGAAAGCTGTGGATTTACACCGACTCGGTCGTTTGTATGAGTTTTTTTTTATAGCGGTACAAAGAAAACCAAATATAATAATCCATGTTAAGACGATATCTTTGTAAGTCGGTGAATGATCAATGCCTTATTAAAATCAGTATCCGTACAATATATAGAGTACATAATATGAAGCCCTAACAAATACATACTTGGGCCGTAGCCCATAATAAAATACGACCAACACTCTTCCGCAGTTTGAGCAGGAGGACACAGGACACTCAAACTGGTACGAAAATCTTCAAACAAAACTAAAGGTAAGCTTTTGATGAAAATATCTGCATACAGATAAGTGATAACGTGATTGAACATTAAGAACTCTAATTTGACCAGTATCCGTACAATATATAGAGTACATAATATGAAGCCCTAGCAAATACATACTTGGGACGTAGCCCATAATAAAATACGACTAACAATAGTCTTTACCGAATTCAAAAAATACATCATCCACCACATACATATGTCTAAGATCACATAATTGTAGGTTTGTGTTTCTAATTGAACTACCAAAAGTGTGAGCTTTTCACTTCATTTGTCTGAGATTTACGACTCCCATATATATGAAAGAAATGGAATGCATACAACGAATAACAGATTATAATTGATAGTTCTCTATAGTTGTGAGTACGAACTCTCATTATCTTAAGGCTTTGAATGACCCATCTTTCGCAGCTCTTAAAAGCATACAACTACCAATACTAATTATCAAGTTCAAGTCATACAAGCTTTGAAACGACATGTCGTTGCTCTTAATAAGAAACTACATTGAAGTCATGGATGGTACGACCCTATAAGATTCTATATGTAAAACTTCATACACATCCATTTCTTAAATTATTACAGAACATGTGTAATGAAAAATAGATCCAGTCGTAATATTAATCTTTTAAAGCAATATACTTGTCAAGAATGGCAGTTCTGCGTAGCGAACTAAAAAAATAACTCTTTTAGACATTAAAGTTAACATTTTTGTCTTTCTTTAAATATTATGACCATATTATGACCATTTTACCCTTCGAAAAGTATTTTTAAAAAAAAAATCGAAAAAAAAAAATTCATAAATTTCAAAAAAAAATTCAAAAAAAAATTTTGGAAAAAAATTTTCGAAAAAAAAGTATTTCGAAAAAAATTTAGAAAGGGTAAAATGGTCATAATATGGTCATAATACTTAAAGAAAGACAAAAATGTCAACTTTAATGTATAAAAGAGTTATTTTTTTAGTTCGTTACGCAGAACTGTCATTTTTGACAAGTATAGTGCTTTAAAAAGTTATTAACCATACCTGATAGCTAGATTAAAAACTCTAGCATGTACATCTTTAATCATGCATGTCCCTCTCTAACCAATATGTATCATCTCTATAGTTTTTTCAACTGGCTTTTAAACATTGCTTATAATTGATAAATCTGCTTGTACTTATACTTGTGTACAATATTTTACATTCATAAGCACATAAAATCATCATTAGAGATAATTGTGTAACAATTTTATAATGCCCAAGTGTACGCCTTTGAAATTTATGAAGTCGTACACCATATATAATAGAGGTGAGACCACCATTGTACACGAGTGAGTACTACTATGCAGATTGTGGTACTAAATTTTTGTTGTCAGTAACACAAAAATAGACCTCCCATAAAATAAAAAAACAGAAACGTGTTACTAAATGCTATTAAAATAACATATCGTATGTACGATGTTTAAAAAGGCCTGGTTGGGCAATGTATGTGGGTGTATCATTGTCTGGTTGTACACTGTAGTTGTCTGTATGCATATGTTTTTTGGTCGTAAATTTAAGATACATTTCACAATAAAATATTAGTACTAAATTAAAGGTTTTACTCACTCAGTCCGATTTTTATTGTCCACTTTGACTTTGACCAGTCTTTCTTGTTCAACTTTGACCATTAATATATTTATTTGTGTTATATAATACTTGATGAAAATTATACCAATGACAATACATTTAAAACCTAATACATTCGTATATTTTTCATCAAGTATTATATGACACAAACAAAAATAATTATGGTAAAAGTTAAAGAAGAAAGACTAAGAAAGTCAATAGAGGACAATAATTTTAAGACGGAGGGAGTAATTATAACCATGCACATTGCATGTTGTACCTACATTTTACAATTAAGTTTGAAATATTCAAATTGGTCTTATTTTATAGGCACACAAAATTTCATGCTATAAACAAATAAACAATTGTATCATTTTACCAGGTATGCAAATATAAAAAATTAACAGTGTGGAAGTCAACTTACAAATCTTAAAGTATGTATCAAAATCTATACACTACTTAGGATGTGGATGGCCAAGCTTTAACTCAGCAATCTAACGTGTTATTCTATATATATAATGCACTAATAAGTGCTTATAATAGACGTTCTCTATTACTATTAAGTTGGTGCTCAATGCTTCTTCATATTAACAAATTGTAAGCAATACTGCTTGCAGAATTTTGTATGTTTTGTAATCGTAGCATACTGTAATTTTAAGTAAGTATTTGATTCGTTGGATAACCTTTGTATTTAAGTAAGTATTTGATTGGACCATTTATGCACAAGAAGAGCAGTTTATATCAAGTCATTGTCTAGTTTATTTAAGAGCGTCTTGAGCGTGATACTGTAATTTTTTTGTAAAGCTTTTATCATAAAATAAGCTTTTTATCAAAGTTGACTTCAATGGTAAAAAACTTTCGAGTGACTAAGTTTTATTGTAAAGATGAGTAGATCCGGTTGATGAGATATGTCCAGTTTGTCGCAAGGCGTGTTTGGATTTTTTTGGGGAACATGTGGTTCATTGCCAAGAGCTTCCGGGCTTCAAGTACAGAAACGATGTGGTTAGGGATGTCCTTTTTGACGTTTGTAGGCGTGCTGAAATCTCCGCCAAGAAAAAAACACCTGTGAACTTTTTGACAGACATGTTGGATGGAAGATACACACTCAGACCGGCAGACTTTGGTGTTTGGATGGGTTGGAGGGAACATGCGTGTGTGTATCTAACTTGGGTTTCTCTTCTCGTAGGTTTGAGTAGCCTGGGTTTTACAGTAGGACAGACTGCTTTAAAAGCTGCCTCATACAAAGTAGCAAAACACAAGAAAACATGCATTGAAAATCAATATATTTTTATTTCTTTCGCATTTGATACTTTTGGTTTCCTTGCACCTAAGGTAGTGGAATTCCTCAATAAAGTCCAACGAGTTATTCGTAGTAATATTTTGACACCTAGATCCACATATGTAGTTTTCAAAAGAACTGGTTTTGCTATTCAAAAAGGGCTACCGACGCAGCTTGTTGCCCGTTTGCCTTCCACCTTTATGTAAATCCAAATATCAATGCATTCAATCGTTATTCTACTTATGTACTAAAAATTTAAAATAAAATAAAATAAGTTTAAGTTTTGTTTGGTTATTGTTGTACGTTATATGTGGTAGTTTTGTATCTTGTATTATTTCTTTAAAATACTTTTGGCGAAACTAATTGGAGTTGAAGCCTGCTGCTAAACTTCGATTAGTTTCGCTAAAAGTATTTTAAGGAAATAATACAAGATACAAAAACTACCACATATAACTTGCAACAATAACCAAACAGAACTTAATGTAACTGACTTGTCTCTACAAGGTCTTCCGTGCGGCATTTAGTCTCGGCTAAGTTTAGCTTTGTTTTTTGGGTAAAGGGGAGTAATCCTGCACCTTGGTAAATATATTAACCAAAGAAATTTTGAAGTACAATGGATATGAGTGAAATCCCATATCTCAGCCCGTTACATAGGCATGACTTACATAACAAGGTGCTTCCTATTTTCCAAAAGAAAACAAACCACTACACAAAAGATAACATAGGATAAGTTCAGCTTTGTTCGAATACTCAATGATGTATTCAACGAAAGTAAGCTTTAAAGAATGGAACAAGTGGAATGTAAAGAACACTTTGTATTATTAGAGAACTTTTATACAAGAGAACTTTTCATGAATGCCTTCTACAAATCAGGCTACACCTATTTATACAACAATGTACATCATTCTACAAAGTTTTCATGGAAGCTTCTAGCTTCTAAAGGGTCCATAAGCTTCTAATAAGCTTCTAGAGCTTCTAACACATTCCAAAAGCTTCCAAGATTATCCATCATCTTTCATGGGCTTCTAAACAATTCCAAGCTTATCCAAGACCTTCCATGAGAAGTGTAGAATAATCTGGAATCCCGAACATACTTGAAAATATTCAAGTAGGCGGGTCGTGACATCCTCCCCCACCTAAGCTCGCGACGTCCTCGTCGTGCCATCCTCGTGATACTTCTTGATCTTGTTCGGAATTTGCCACAATAAGTCTTCGGCTTCCCAACTTGCTTCACTATCAAGAAAATTACGCCACTTGATCAAGTACTCCTTATAGCTCGGCACTCCTCGCCTTCGTATCGTACGATCCGACAAAATATCCTCAACCTCTCGATCGTACGAAGTAACAAACGCTGTTGGTGCCCGCTTGGACACCCCTCGTTCCGAGTCTTCCTCGTCCTCATGATAAGGCTTGAGAAGGCTAACGTGGAAGACCGGATTGATCTTGTCCGGAAATTGCCACAATAAGTCTTCGGCTTCCCAACTTGCTTCACTATCAAGAAAATTACGCCATTTGATCAAGTGCTCCTTATAGCTCGGCACTCCTCGCCTTCGTATCGTACGATCCGATAAAATCTACTCAACCTCTCGATCGTACGAAGTAACAACCGTTGTTGGTGCTTGCTTGGATACCCCTCGTTCCAAGTCTTCCTCGTCCTCATGATAAGGCTTGAGAAGGCTAACGTGGAAGACCGGATGAATATTCAATTTGGGCGGTAGTTGAAGTCGATATGACACCTTCCCAACACGCCCTATCACAGGGAAAGGTCTTTCATACCTCTGTATTAAACCTTTGTGCACCTTCCTTAGTGATTTGAATTGTTAAGGTAAGAGCTTCACCAGAACTTGATCTTCTACCTCAAACTCGACGTGTCTCCTTTTCCCATCCGCCCACTTTTTCATCTTCTTAGCCGCTTTGTCTAATGAAACCCAGGCCAAGTATGCTTGCTCATGTCATTCCTTTATCGTCTTGTAAGCGGTCGGGCTACTTCCCTCGTATGATGCGGCTAAGGCATTAGGATTCAATGGATGCGCCCTGTGACCAACTCAAAATGACTCTTTTCCATGGCTTCACTCCATTGCATTTTGTACGAGAATTGAGCAACGTCAAGGAGTTTAGCCCAATCATGTTGGTTGGCACTCACATAGTGCCGAAGATAGAGTTCCAATAGCGTGTTTACCCTTTCCTTTTGGGGATGAAAACTTGTAAAGAAGTTCAAAACCGTTCCCATGATCTTGAACAACTCCGTCCAAAAGTGCCCTGTGAATCTTATATATCAATCACTAACAATCACATGTGTCACTCCTCAACACTTCACCACATTCTTAAAGAAAAGCTTAGCCGTATCGTCCGCGATAACATCTGGTGGTGAGGCAATGAAAGTTCCATACTTCGAGAATCGATCGACCACCATAATAATACTCCCATTACCTTCCGACTTCGGTAAGCATGTGATAAAGTCCATGGAAATGCTCTCCCATGGTCCCTTGGGCGTAGGTAAAGGTTCCAACAAGCCTCCGGACTTCTTTACTCTATCTTGTCTTGTTGGAAAATAAGGCACGTTCGCACGAATGTGTAGGATATTGGATTTCACATACACATCAAACCATAACACAAAGTAGCGTACAAGAGTTTTAGAGAGAGAAAGTTAGAGGTTTAGGGAACTTTAGTGAGAGAAAGAAAAATCTTATTATGAGCTCCAACTCTCGTAGAGAGTATTTATAGTCTTACAATAAAACGCCACACAACGGGCTGTGGATCAGGCATACAGTGGGTAAAGACCCGTCCGTCCTCCACGGTGTTACTTAACTAAATACTACTTAGCTTAAAATAACTACGACTACGAGCTTTCTAACGATTACATATACTTGAGGTGACCGACTCTTTAATACCTGGAATTTCTAATTCCTAACAATCTCCCCCTAAGGGAGGTCACCTCAAACATAGACTAAACTTACATTGAATACAAACAGATATTACATTAACAATTGTTCTTGCATTCTTGATGTAGTACATTGCTCCGAAGCTCGTAGTCATTGATTCTTCTCATTGCATGTTTGGTTAATCCAAGTGGAGGTCTTTTACTGATCCACGTGATAATAATTTTGAGCCAGCTTTTGAGATCATCAGCTAACAAAAATCTCTGAGACATCTATTGTGGTGTTGGTATTATGTGATGTTGTGACTTTCGGACCGACATGCTCACATTCTGGACCATGAAATCTTCTCATCAGAGTAGCGGAAGCTTTCGTTGATCATGATGGCAGCAGCGTAGCAGAAGCATGGAGTGAAAATATCAGAGTCATTGATGCACTAATCATGATTTCTTTTGAGATGAATGTGTTAAGTGAGCATGCGGCTATGGATTGACCGCTTCATTCTGATCAGCTGCAAACGTCGGGTGTACCTGCATACAACAGTTAGCAATAAAGCGCACGAAAGTGTCTTTGATCACTTTCGTTGAATTGAGGTACACGGCCCACGGTTCCCTGTTGATCAGTACAAGTACTGCCTGTGATC
>BPTQ01000007.1:234450796-234579248 GCA_019973895.1 Chrysanthemum seticuspe | reverse complement strand
TTGGCGCCAAATTGGTTATCTGCCAAATGGGGTTGAGTGAGGAGGGGGAATGAGCAATTAATGATCCTTGGATGTTAGTAATAGGTGGGGGGACATGTTTGAGTGGATGGTGAGGAGGGGGGATGGATGTGTGGAGATATAGCAGGGTAGCAGGTGAAGGGGAAGAAAATGGCGCCATGGTGTCTGTTTGACTGGCTTGGGTTGACCGGGGTATTAGTATAAAAGGGGGGGTTCAAAATGGTTAGTGACAGGGGTCCAAAGCTATGGCAGGGTCCAAAAATGTAATATGACTAGGCCAAATAATAGGTTTAAATGACAAGGGACTTTAGGTGTAAAATCTGAAAATCAAGGGACCAGGCTGCCAATTCTTCAAAGATGTTTCAAGGGACCAAAAGTGACACTCTCAAAAAGTATAAGGGCCAAACTTGCCATTTTGCAATTTTCCAGGGGCCATTTCTGCCAATTTTCAAAGTTGAAGGGCTAAACTTGTAATTTTCTCAAACTTTTTATATTTTTCACCAAAGGACTAAATTTGACAAATTTTGATTTTAAAAGGACCTTTGGTGACTTTTCTTTTGAAATTATGTGCTCAGGGACTGTTTTTGACAACTTTTGAAACTTGGGGGACTAAAACTGCCAATTTTGCAAATTTGATACGTTTTTCATCTGATTTTGATATTTTTGCATTTAAAACACATAAAACACTGATTTGTGATATTTTTATCATTTTGATGCGTTTCTGAGTGTTTTCAGATGATTTTGCAGTTTATATTGTACAAAAATGATGAGTATTTAGACACTCATCATCTACTCATTTCTTAAATTGTTCTATTTTTACGTTCTACCACTCCATTTGATTGAGGTGTTCGTGGAGCCGAAAAGTTATGTGTTATACCATTTGTATCATAAAAGTTTCCAAATTGAGTTTCGTTGTCAAATTCACGACCATGATCCGTTCGGATCGACACAATTTTAACGCCTAGTTGATTTTGAATTTTCTTGCTAAGAATTTCAAATTTATCAAAAGCTTCATTTTTAGTTTTCAAAAACAACGTCCAAGTAAACCTTGAGTAATCATCTACTATGACCAAAGTGTATAAGTTGCCTCCGTAGCTTCTTATAGCGGATGGACCAAACAAGTCCATATGGAATAATTCTAGACACTTAGATGTGGGCACCATATTTTTAGATTTATGACTACTATGGGTTTGTTTACCAATTTTACAAGCGTCGCAAAAGTGTTGGTCATATTTTAGTTTTGGTAAATTCCTAACTAGCTCTTTTGAAGATAGGTTTTGTATAAGTCTCATATTAGCGTGACCTAAGCGTCTATGCCAAAGAGATGAGCTATCATCTAACGTTGTTAGGCAAAGTTTGTCATTAGATGTTTTATCTATTTTCATGACGTATATGTTATTTTTCCTAACTCCTTTAGCTATGGTGATACCATCTTTTAGTATTTTACTACCATTTTCATCAAATAGTACTTTATACTTTTTATCACATAATTGGCTAATACTAAGTAGATTAAATCCTAACCTATCTATATGAGCGAATCGTACCTTTGCCAATGATTTTGCTTTTGAGATTGCTACCAAAAGTGACATTACCTCTGTCATACTCTTGGTATGATGAGAAGAGACTTTTGTTGCCCGTCATGTGCCGTGAGCATCCATTATCTTTTATCCATTCATCAGGTTCCAATCCAACTTTCAAGCATACCTAAGAAACAAATAACTCAAACATTTGGTCCCCAATATCTCATGGGTCCGTTTGGGTTAAACATACCATTTATTTGATTCATGTATGGAAACGATGGGTAAGAGTTCCATGACATGTAATCTGGAGTTTGATATGGTCTAGGAAAGTTTTGATTCCAACCGTTGTGTTGGTAGTTGGGTTGTGCGTTGTGGTTGCTTTTAGGAAAGGGGTGTTTGGCAAAAGGTGTTTTATATCGTTGTTGAGTAGTTTTTTTATCTAAATTCATTTTTAGCAAGTCCTATTCCTGATGTAATAGCTGGTTTTAGTTTAACATTATCCTTGGTTTTCTTTGTTACTTTGACAAATTCAGTACGGTCCGTATTACAAACATTCTGTCCTGCTGAAGTACCCACGGAACCATTTTGTTCAACGGACGGAACCCTTATTTTGGGTCCATCTGGTCCGTGCTGTACTGCAGTAGTTTTGACAGATTGTTCATCCTTTTCGGCCGTTTTGTTTTGACTCTTTGGAATTAATACCTCATTAAATCCTAGCCCATTCATGTCTCCTGGTGTTTTATGAATTTTAACTAATTCATCGGCAAGAGCGATGTTTTTGTTAAACCTTTTAAATTTAGAATTATGTTCGATTAGAACATCTTGTGTGAGCTTTAGTTTTTCAATTTCAAGATTAAGCTCTTGACATGATTTACAACCATCGTCATTTGCTTTTCCTTTTTCTAGTCGTTTTGCTTTTTCTTTTAACTCATAAACTTCATTTTCCAAAAATTCCTTTTTGGTTTTTAAAAATTTATTTTTAGTTATGATTTTTAGACTTAGCTCACACAATTGATTATATTGTTTTTGCAAAGTGTCATCATCAATAGAAGAATAAAAAGAGTCGGAAAGTACCTCGTTTGACTCATGTGCCATTAGAGCGATCTCTTCCTTGCTTGATTCTTCATCATCTTCACTATCACTCCAAGCACCACTTACAAAAGCTCGTTGAGTTTTGCTTTTAGGTGGCTTGGGACATTCTCCTATGAGATGACTTGCATCACCACATCTAAAACTCTTTCTTTCACCTTTACCCTTTTTGTCATCCCGATCTTTTCGGAATGGCTTTCTTCTCGAGGTTGTCTTAGAAACTTTCCTCTTCTTCTAAAGAACTTCTTAAAGTCTCTAACGGCCATGGCATACTCCTCATCTTCACTACCGGAGCAAGATTCTTCATCATCACTTGATTCCGCCTTTGCTTTTAGAGCAACGGATTTGATCTTCTCCCTTCTTCCTTTGATGATCTCCGAATCTTTCTCCATCACCATTTCGTGTACTTTGAGGTTACCGATTAGCTCGTCTAGTGACATTTTTGAGAGATCTTTTGATTCTTCAATAGCGGTCACTTTAGCTCTCCATTTGGGATGGAGTGCTCTAAGAAATTTCCTGACAAAGTTCTTACTACGAAAAGATTCATCAAGTGCTTTAAGTGATGTAATAATAGTATTAAAGCGAGCAAAGCCACAATCAATGGTTTCATCTTCAGGGATAACAAATTGTTCATATTGTTGAACAAGAAGATCAATTTTGTTATCCTTGACTTGTGAATTACCTTGATGTGTAACAATCAAAGATTCCCAAATATCTTTGGCGGTTTCACACATAAAAATTCTTTCATATTCTTTTCTAGGTAAAGCATTATAAAGCATCATTTTAGCTTCATTATTTTTAGCAATTAATTTCTTTCGTTCATCAACAGAAATATCCTTTGTTGTAGAACTAAAATCCCCTTTAACAATAACAAACCAAAGATCTATATCTTTTGATTTTACATATGTTTCAAAACGGTTTTTCCAATAGATAAATCCATTGGTTTCAAAGAGTGGTGGTCTTTGCATAGATTTCCCTTCTTTAAAGTTTTCAGAATCCATGGATCGTTTCAAGTTTATAAAATACAAATTATTTTAGAAATTCTTGAGCAACGAGTCTCTGATACCAATTGTAGAAAACTAGAAGGGGGGTTGAATAGTTTACCAATTAAAAAACTTTGTTTTGAAACTTATTGAAAGATCAATTGATATTGATCTTAGATATGTTAATGAAATATGCAAGCAATATGTAAAGAGTAAATAAGGAAAGAAATGATCAAACCACAACAAGTTGTTTATAGTGGTTCGGTCTACAAGGACTCTTTTTCCTTGCCCTACTCCACTCCCCGAGTCTCACACTCGAGAGTTTAACTTCACTAGTCAACAAGCTCCTTTCACCGGCGGAGAAACCTTTACACTTCGCTTACACTATTTCCGACACTAAGCTAGATGTCGAGTTCTTTCCAAGGGTACAACTACTCCCACACACAATGTATTTTGAGGACTAAAATACTAACCACTCACACTCACAAGATTATGATGGTTTAATGCAACAATGAAGTATGAATCAACACAAGATCATACAAAACTAAACAAACAAGACTTCTAACTTCTCGTTTGAAGCTTGAATGTGACTTGATCTTCTTTGCTACAAAAGAGATCACTAATATGATATGAACTGAGTTAGAAAGGTTATAGAGAAGATATGTAAGAGAGTATGATAGAAAGGGATGGAAAAAATACTTGGTTTGGCTTTGCTATTTATAGCCAAAACCATCAGCAGGCACCACGGACGGCGGACCCCTTGAATGGGTTCCGTCCGTTATACATTTTGGTGCCGCCGGGGTCTGACAGCAAGATATCAAGATCTTGACAAGGTCAACCATATCTATGCAAGATGTTGTAAGATATGAAGAGTACAAATCTACACAAAATATCTAATGAAATCTTCTAATGATTTCCATGATGCATCACATGATGTCATGTGTTGTTTTTCTATTTTTAGAAATATGCAAATACATAAGTAATGTTTAGTTATTAAGAAACTAAAGCATTAAAAACTACTATCATACATTATGCTTATACTCATATTAAGATATGATTAGTCACAATGTAAATGCTTAAATGATGAAGATATTATTTGAAAAAGCGTGTTTTAATATCTATTAAACTTGACAAGCTTTAAGCTTTATAAAAATTAAATTTAGTTTTGTCGTTAACAAAACTTAGGTAAAGATCAAAAATATAAATAACGTTTAATGACGATATTTGTATTATCAGACTTGTCCGGGACGGGTAATAATTTCAAGCTAGTTCGCTAGTGATGTAAACGTGTCTCGCAAAGGACTTGTCTTAGTAGAATGTACCATCCGAGAAACTCTTGGTAGACATGAACCTTGACGGGTCAAACCTCCTCACCAAGGAGTGTTTACAACTTCAAACTAACCTAGTCAGTGATGTAACCGTGTCTTGCGGGGAATTGTCTATCTTGAGTCGATCAATTCAAAAGTGCGAGCTCTTCCCTCACCGTGCAGATTTCTGTCAAAATACTTAAGCACGTGTGGAGGGGGAGTATTTCTGAAAGTGCAAAACTCTCAAGGTGTTATAAAATGTTTTCACTTATAAAATATCTTGAGAAATTTTCTAGAAAATGGTTTTATGGCAACGTAGGATAGTCATGGAGTTATAAGGTGACTAAGGTTAGGAATAACCGTCCTATGATCCGCCAGAGCCGAAGGGATCTACCCAAGGACACCACCAATAGTTAGAACTTAGAAGTCCTTAGGTATGATTATAAAAAGGAGAAAATGAGAATCGGAGAAAGAATGAATTGAAGAATTAAAAAGAAAAGTAAAGAAAAGGGTGAAAAGAAATAGCCCTCCAGATTATTCAACTTAGGGCAGACACCGGGTTCAATTCATATGCTACTGGTTGTCACTAGATGATGCCGATATTGAAGATTAAAGTCGTCATGGACCCAGTGACGCATGCACTAAACCTTCTTAGCCACTCAAGTTTCTCTCAACAGAAGCTTGTTTCATTCTCACAGGAAACCCTACGTAAACTATCGGCTTTCTCTTAGAGATTGCTGGTATTGAAGAAGGAGACCCTCTCCCTAGTCTCCGCTCAGGAAAACTAAAACGCACTATTGAGTCTAGAGCCACGAGATTCATTAAAAGATCTCTTAGGAACACTTGACAATTCATCACTTGTCGTTCAACAATAAGGACGCAAGTGATACATTCTAGAGTCCTTCACAGATCTTAGCAATCTGTCGAGAACATTTATGAGGGGTTCACTTCTGTGATCCTCGGTGATTGAATGGAAACTCCTGCCAGGGTCAACATCAAACAGCCTTGACAGTAGGTCACTTCGGTAACTCCTTGTGGGTTACGCTTAGTGTGTCTCAAACGGTCTACAGTCGTGGGGTGATGCTTTGGTGTACCTCAACGACTTACCTGAACCGTAGATGTACTTCGATGCATCGTGTTAGCCTTCTTGAGGGTATCCAGTTTCAGGAACAGCCTTTGCTAGAATTAGAGATGTGTTTTCACATTATGTTGTTAGCACTCTTGAAATTCGAACTTGTAAGTGCTGGAAATCCTGCTAAGGAGATTCCTTTCAAGAATTGATTCCTGAATATGTGGGTCATTACTTGAACTTGTTCAATGTAATGCCAACTGTCCCTTACGGGATTCGGACGGCTGATTCGCCCGACCAAGGTGAATGGAATCAAGACATTCATCAGTAGAACAATTGTAGTAATCAAGTCTTTATGAAAAGATTACAATGATCAATTGGTGTTCGTGACTGTACCTGAGATGCTGTTGCTGATGGATGCTCAAGGGAGGAAGAGATCGTGCTGATTCTCCACATGCTCATACCAACAACATCACAATAGAAGTTCTCTCATAATCAAAGGCAACACAAAGTCAAAATGATTCTTCTTCAAATCAAAGAATCTACGAAGTTATAAAGACTCGAGAACTACTTCACATCTGGAATACACTGTCAAAAGAGCGTGTGAGCATGTTGGAGAAAGACGTGGAGACACTGGAGTAACGAAGCGGACCTGATGCGGATTACCACAACATAACATCACCATATCCACACCTGAACAAAGAACAAAGATCAATCAAGACGTCAAAGCTGAAAAACTTCAAAGAAAACAAGATCCTCACACTGGGGAGATTGTTGGAATCAAGACACTTCTTCTCACAAGAAAGAAGAATGTCAGAAGACGTCAAAGCAACTATTACTTCAGCACCTACAACGTTTCAATATTACTTAAGTTATTAATTACCAACACTTAGGGGGAGATTGTTGAAATCACTCCTAAACTATATTTCAAGTGTTTGTAATAAATATGTAATAGGTTGCTTAATTAGGCTTTTATGTTAGTATTAATGGCAAGGCTTATGTAGAAAGCCCATAAGCCTTGGCCCAAGCCCATAAGGAAGGAAGAGAACTTGTAGTGTTGCCCTAGTCCCTTCCCCTATAAATAATGTTGTAAACCTTCATTTGAAGGTGGGTTGTTCATTTCACTCATATATCTTACGCATAACTTTCTCTAGTATCTACACGTGCGTGTGTGTTTTGTTCAACCGATCATCTTTATCTATATTTCTTACATATTGATGCTTGTGTTACAATATGGTGACCTAACACGATGACTATTTCAATAAGTTTCCTACGAAAGAGGAACTCTCCCGCCACCCACACTTAGTGCGCGACCTCCGTATGTATGTTAGGAAAAGCCCTAGGATCAAGTTTGGGAACCCTTGGAATCTCAACATACCATGTTGCATAGGACATCTATTTGTGGCAAAGGCATACATTAACCGCAAGTCCCAATAAACATCATGACTAGCACGTACTATAATTGGGTGATGAAGAAGCCTATCCCAACTAGGAAAGATCCTGATAATCCTATAGTTAGATGTAATTTCCTTGGTAGAGTTAGGGGATTGCCCGTCTATGTAGGTAGTTTCACATATCTTACGGATTTCATAATTGTGGATGATAATAGTACGGCCATAGATCCTAGCTTGTCTCACATTATTCTAGGAAAGCCTTTCATAGAGAATACCGGGATGACTTATGATCCGTCGTTAGGGATAGTGAGATTCAAGGATGAGACCGATGACATAGCTTACCAAATGCCATTTAAGATTGAGAAATTTTCATCATTATCCAATGATGAAAAAGAACTTAAGCTATCGGTCTAGTATAGGAATGAGGAGGATAAGGAGAAGGGAGTAGATTATGTGATGGATAAGATTTTTGGGTTCTATAAGGATTGCTTGAAACTAGGACCGGAATATAGAACCGATTGGGGAGAAGATGACTTCTTAGAAAGGTTCATAATAGGACACTACTAAAACATGGAAAAACCCAATAGAGACCATCACGAGGAAGAAGGTGACGGTAATGAAGTCACGTAGGGGCACGACTTCGAGTCTAGCTACAAGACTCATAAATAAAGAAAAGCGCTTCGTGGGAGGCAACCCATGCTTAATTGTTTGCTTGTTTGTGTGTCATATATCTTTTCATTAGTTGTTTATTCTCATGTTTGAATTTGTGAAAATGCTTTATTTTGTCTTTAACCTCGTCTTAATTACATATAAAGGTATTTTACAAAAAGGATAAGTGTAGGGAAGATTACATACATTTTAAAAGAACGTGAACATGAGAGTTACAATTCTTGAAAATATATATATGTGTGTTTGTTAGAGTCAAATGCTTGTATCGAGTCATAATGGATGTTTTGCAGGAATTTTTCCAGATTCTAAAGATGTAATTTTTCCATAATATTTCCAGAAAAATGCAGCAGACCAGTTTCTGTCAGGATAACCTGATGGCGTCAGATTCGCTACCTGACGGCGTCAGGAGGAGCAGAAACCAATTATCTGACTTTCTCTCATTTTCTGTGATACTTATAATTTTTTGGAATTTCTCAGGTCTTAATTTTCCAGAAAACCTATAAACATCCATTCCACAAGCATTATATCCTAGTATAGTAGAGTCATATATAGTTTTACCGCTGATTTTACGCGAAGGTTTCGTCTGTTTTCTTAAAGTGTGCAGGTTTTATTTATCAAGAAGAAGATACATAAGATTGAAAGGAGATTTTCACGCATACATTCTTATTGGAGAAGAATTTAACCACTACTTCACACGGATCCTACCGAGCTAATCAGAGGAGTATTAGTTTCTTTCCCTTTTAATTACCTTCCGTTATCATAACTTTGATACTTTCGGGGAACATTGGGGACAATGTTCAGTTTAAGTTTAGAAAGGGAGAATAAAATGGGAACTTTGAAACTATGCTTATCCTTGACTATTTGTCTTGTCCTATTTCATTTGTGTAATAAACCATGAGAAATATCGGTTAGGGTAATTTTGGCACCAAATTTAAAATTTTTCATGACATGTAGGAGTGGACCATTAGTCTTAATAAAGCGTCTGACGGATAGGAAGTTATATGACTAGCACAAAACCCTTTACCACTCAAATTCCACCCCAAAAATGTGAGGTTCGCCCCTAGATTTGTAGGAATTAAAGCATTCATATTTAATGCTTCGAGAGTGTACCGGTAGTATAATAGATTCTAGAACTTGTTTTGTGATGAATCCCGAGATCGCTAGTGAGACTACACTTGTGTAGTCAGGAATAACTAAATGTTAAGAGGCATTAGGATAACCCTTGTTTGATACCCGTATTATAATTACTTCTTCCACATCGGTTGAGTAATTCCCCCACACCCTTGCGTTGTACTAATATTTAGTACACAATACCCCTAGTTAACCCCTCAGAGCCTATCCTTTTCACGGTTCTCTTGATGTTTCGATTTTCCGGAATATCAATGAAGAGCATTATTTACAATCCAACCCCAAATGTACACCCAAATTACCTTAGCCTACCTTGTATGCACTCACTTTTAGTGCATTATCGTAATCATACTAAACCTTTAGTTCAATTATCTAGTTACTTGTATAAGTTGCTAAGTCGAGTCATATCCTTTGTATACAGTTTTGGGAAAATTGGGACTCACGGGTAAAGTTAAATTTTATGGAGTGACGGGAAAGAACGTTAAATTCAAATTCCCTTTATTTACGTAATAATGTACTCCAAGTGTTTTGATCTTTTCAATTTGGGTCAAATTAGTGTTAGAGTGATACAAACTCAAGTGTAGGGATGTGCCTATAAATCCCTATTATTTTGATGTTATAGTAGAGGATGGTAGAGTAAAAGTATATGAAAAAACAAATGTTGAAAAAAATGAAAAAAAAAACATACGGGCTACCATCCTACATCTATCTTTATATTTATGTTTGTTAGTTTAAAGTTATCTAGAGTTTAGAGTGTCGAGTCTTGGCTTAGCAACGCCATTCTTCTGATGCTTGTAACATAAAGATTTTTGACTTGCCACCACTAAATCGCCTATCCAACCAAACCATTTGTTTCCCTACCGTAAGCCTAACGTTACAACCCTTTAAAAGACCTCTTAGATAGTTTTTTCCTAGGTGCTTACGCCAAAGCCTATGGAGGTTTGATCTGGTACCAATTGTGGAAAACTAAAAAGGGGGTTTGAATAGTTTTACCGATTAAAACTTCGTTTTAAACTAATTAGATCGACTTATGACAATCAATTTGTTATGCGTGTTTGATAATGATAGATAAGCATATAAGTAGGTAATGCAAAGATAAAGAGTAAGGAAACACAAAACCACGACACGGGCATTTATTATGGTTCGGCTACAAGGACACCTTCATTGCCCTACTCCACTCCCCGAGTACCCCACTCGAGAGTTCGTAAGCACTACATAACATAAGCTCCTTAATGTGGCATAGAATCCTTCACAACATCGCCTACTCTTTATCCGGTACTAGGCTAGCACCGAGTTCTTCCACGAGGTAGAACCACACCTATCACAATGTCGCCTACACTTTATCCGGTACAAGGCTAGATACCGAGTTCCATTACAAAGGAGAAACTACTACCCAACACTACACCACAACACGACTACCCCAAAGGAGACACACTCATTATTACAACACCATAAGGATATCAATATCCTTTAACCCAAACTATCTATCTTGTACATCGATGCACCATATCGAATGTACACCCTTGGCACCTTTCACTAATGCCATCGACACGACCCTTCGGCACCTTTCACTAATGCCTTCAACACAACACTTCTATGGAGGGAGAAAAGAACTATCAACAAGATACACTTCAATGGTCTTGATGATGACGAAGCTTAGCAAATCATGACCTTAAGCTTGCACGTCTTCAAGAGGTGGTGATCTCGCCTTTAAGAGGAACCTATAGAATCACACAAACATAAAAATACATAGAATGATCCTTTGGATCATAGGTTAGAGATGTTACAATACTAAGAGAGAGTATGTGTAAAAGTGGTAGTGATCAAGAGAGAAATGGCTCACTATTTATAGAAAATTATCTACTGTCCCACGATTCCCACGGATCCCTCCCCAGAGGGATCCGGCTAGTGCAATCCTTGGAATCCGGCTACTGGGTCAGCTTAAGTCCGGATTTCGGGTTGCAAACCGGGTTATGGGTTATGAACCATGGGTTATGGGTAATGGATTATGGATACCCAACATGATGCAATGTATCTAGACATTGGGTTATGGATCTTGGGTCATGGGTCATGGACTTTGGGTCATGGATAATACCCAATATTACTTCATGTATGATGTCATGCAATGGGTCATGGGTAATGGATCATGCTCCATGGGTATGGGTTATGGACTTTGGGTTTTACCCAACAACATTCATTGTGCCTAGTCAATGGATCATGGGTCATGGTCATGGGTCATGGACTTTGGTTTTTACCATTACATTAACCATTACAATATATACAAAGTATATATATGTACATTTCCATATTATGTAAACACTAGTTGTTATACATATGCATTTCTATAAGATGTAAACAATATTACTTGTTTAGTGTTTATATGAAAATGTCTTTGGTTTTATATAACTTATTTACTAAACATGTTTTGATATGGTTTTAATATGTTTAGTATAAGTGTGTTAGTAAACTACTGGCTCAAACCATTTACGTATTTTATTTGTTTCGTTAAAATGATTTTACGTTTGTTATCGACAAAACATTAGAAGATCGTAAATATAAATAAACGTTTTTATGGCTTATTTGTATTAACAATATCCCCCTTTTGTTGATGACAAAACATAGGATTATTTTAAGAAGAAAATAAAATTCGTAAAAATTTGAATTGGAGTTTTTACTCTCTTCTCCCCCTTTTTGTCGAAACAAAAAATGCGTCAAAAAGAAACTAACGCCTTGTTTTGAGAAAAACGTGTAAAAAGTAATAATATGAAACATAGAGAGTAAGAGGAGAGAAATATTCTCGTCTTAGCTCCCCTTTGACGGATGCTTCCCTTTGTTGAGGGCGTCAATTAATTAGGAAGTCTAAGCGAGTGAGTTGCAATTATGTTTGCAAATGGTTTCGTCTTTGACGAAATGCTCCCCCCTTGACTAGTGCTCCCTTTTTAGGAGGACGTCAAGTAGTAAAGAAATCCTAAGTGAAAGTATTGTACGCGTTTTTGCAATTGCTTTGCTTTGACGAAAAGCTCCCCCTTGTTGAGGGTGTCAAAGTCTTTATGTGTATTTTGAAAATCTACAAAACAAAGGTTAGAAAGCAAGTATATGGTGCATAATTTCCTTCAAATGAGATTCATATTAGTGATAAAATGAGCTTCTGTTAAACGGGTCCCCTGGATCCTTCCTGTGAGGGATCCGTCTAGGCAAAAATGAGGGAACCGTGTACCTGCATTCTTATGACAGCAATGTGGATGTAAAATGTGATGTTAATATCAAAAAGATTATGTATCATAGCACCAAACATATTTTCATAACCATATAGCATACAACATGTAATGTCATTCAATAAAACAAGAGAAATGATGTACATAACTCTAAAACTAAGAAAATGATCCAAACACGAAGTAAGATCCCTAATAAGTCTAAGTTATGCCTAAGAAGAGAACACCACTTGAATTGCTATGCTTAGGGATGATTAGATTTGTTGACCTTATCAAAACGTTCAAGGAGGTGATAGAACATGAAACGTAGCCCGTCACATACTTCATGTACTAAGCCTTCAACATGTTGACAATGATAACAATCTTTGTCATGGCTAGGGAATGGTGGTGGTAGGAATAGAGTGGTTTGAGGTGGAAGGTTGGATGAAGAAGGTGGAGGTTCCACAAAATATGGAGGTGGTTCAACTAAGGATGAAGGTGGTGGAATATGTGTTGATGATGGTGGTAGAGAGGTATCTACTTCCATGTGATCCGGTTGTTGATTTTGTTGATTCCACATAATCCAAAATGGACCATTTGAGGGTGATGAAGAAAGGGATACGAGTGCTAGTGTTGTTTCAACACCAAAGTTTTGGTGAGAAGGTTGTTGTTGCACCATTTTCTCAATTGAGAAGAATGTTGGAATTGGTGGCGGATGAGATGTCCTAAGAAGCAAGTCCTCTAAGTTGTAGAGGTGTGGAGATGAGAGTGGAGTGGTGAATGAGATAGCTCTAGGTACTAGAGGTGATGTTTTAGTGGAAGTAGGGGTGTTTGGTTTAGGAAGTATAGTAGTGTTTGGCAAGGTTTGTCTTGTGGGAACAATCCTTTTGGGAATTGGTTTTATTGGTAGAGTTGGTTGTGAGGGGATTCTAGTGTTTGAGGTTTTAACGGGTGATGATTCGGTTGAAGAGATTTCGTGAACAACCCGAGCAAGTTTCTTGGGATGTCCTTTAGTGGATGAGTTAACACTAGGGGCTTTCCTCATGGTGAAATGGTAGAAGAGGAAGGTGTGAAAAGAGAGTTTTAGCTACTGAGAGTGAGTGTGTGAATGGTTATTTGGTAGTTCTAACAAAGAGGTTTATAAAGAGAAATATTTGGTAAGTGAATCAAAGATTAAGGCACTAAAGTCCTTCAAATTGCAATGATTTACATGCAAAAGAGTTAACTACAGAGTTGCACTGATCTAGGAAGTCAATTAAGACAATGTGGAGTGTTCAAATTAACAAAGATGGTTTGAAATGATTGTTTTGAGAGGGATTATCTTTGTCTGAGTAGCCAGTTCCCACGGATCCCTCAAATGAGGGATCCGTCGAGGCTAAAACTAGGGATCCGGCTCTCAGCAGCCAAGGAAAAGAAGGATGAAGTTTTGTTAGGAATTAGAAATTCCATAGTGAAGTATCGGTCACCCCAAATATTATCTAGCATAAGTTAGCCCGTAGACATATCTTTAGTTACGTGATTTGTTAGTTTATTAGTTAGTTATTAGCGTAGTTTAGTTTAGTGCAACACCGTGGAGGACGGACGGGTCTTTACCCACTGTATGCCTGATCCACAGTCCGAAGGAGGACGTTTACTTTGTAACTATAAATACCCTCTACCTCCAAAGGTAGAGGCTGGACCTTTCAATCTAACCTTCTTTCTTTTGTTACTTTCTCTCTCTAGAAAGGTTCCCACACTACTTTATCTCTCTAAACTCTATTATACTATTCGATCCATATATTGAATGTATTATGTGTTTATGAAATCCAAAATCTAACAATTGGTATCAAGAGCCATGGTTTGATCACTCATCTTTCATGTTCTTGGATTTCTAGTGGTTTTCATAAGGTTTTTGGGTTTGAATGAGTTTAGAGTATTTTGCATCATTTGGATCATCGCTAGTGTTAAAGTTTTGATTTTGATTGTACTTTTGTGTTTAGAATCATCATAAGTGTTTAGGTTTTGATTTGGAAGGCTTGAATCATCGTGGTTAGGTTGTTTTTGGATTAAAAAGTGGTGGTTTTTTGAATATTGTACTATGCGAGTTGAGTCACGGATTGACATTTCTTGGAAGAGAGTTGCTTTGTAAATTTGAAGAGAGTTGCTTTGACATTTCTTGGAAGAGAGTTGCTTTGTAAAGAGAGTTGCCTATGCGACTTGTCCAGATTCAACGTACCTAAAGAGAGTTGCCTAAGAGAGTTGCCTATGCGAGTTGCCTAAGAGAGTTGCCTATGCGAGTTGCCTAAGAGAGTTTCCTAAGAGAGTTGCCTGCTAAGAGAGTTGCCCACATAAGCGAGTTGTCTGCTTGCTTATTAAAGAGAGTTGTCTTATGCGAGTTGCCTACATAAGCGAGTTGTCTGCTTGCTTATTGAAGCGAGTTGTCCTATGCAAGTTGCCCACATAAGCGAGTTGTCTGCTTGCTTATTGAAGCAAGTTGTCTTATGCGAGTTATCTATTAAGCGACTTGTCAAGGACTGTGATTTGTCAATTCCTGCAATGTGTCTCTAAACCTAACATACAAAACCCTTGTTTTCAAACCCTAATTTTCCAAATATCACAAACTCAACCATAACACCAACATATTTTCACTTCCTTATCATATTCTAGTTCCTTTACTACATTCTACTTCTCACTATCTTACGGTTTTGTCTTGATTTTAGTAAAATCCCGTGAAAGATTCTATTTCTTGGTTTAAATCACAGACTTGTAAAATCCCGTGTACACATCAACATCATGTCTTACACTCCTGATTCTGTAATTTCAGAAGTACTCAAACTGTATGATGAAGTTGACAACCATGAGAACATTAGCTACTCTGAACGGTTACAGATGACGGAATCAATCAATGAGGATGTGAGATCTCCGGGTTCAGAATCTAATGAGAGTGAATTGCACCAGTCTAGGCTACAGAATACCATGCATAAAGAAAGTAACATTGAACCTTATCAACAACTTCAATCACACCTCATGTTACTCACATCCACATCAATGGATCGAACATGTAGTGCTCTTTTCCGTCAGGACTTACCTACATTGAAGAGAACATTGTTGCTAGAATTAGAACAATTGAAGATCCAGCTCATCAAAGGGAAGATAATGAAGGATGATTCCATTGCTGCACTCCAGATGATTCACAACCAATTCCAACCATTTATCAATGAGGAATATTCCACAGATTTTGATCAACACTTGACGGGTATTTCCTTTAAAAAGCATACTGGAATGGAAATTAGGAATTCATCAATACATTTATCCAACTCATGGATAATGTGGAGAAGTACATTGAGGAAGGTACACTGAATGATGAAAAAGTAGATGAGTGTCAGGAGAAATTGAGAGATAGTTGTGATGAGTCGGGTATTGTATCAGTGGAAAAGTCGGGTGTTGCTGAATACAGAATATCAGAGACAACAACAAATGATGTAACCAGCTGCTCAGTAACTACGGTCACACAAGAAGTGGATGTTGTGATCAGTAAGGTGAATGAATGTCAAGGGCTGACAAGAGATTGTAGTGTTGAGATGGATAAAGCACCAGATGATGGATTAGTTGGTACTGAATACAGGGGCTCAGAGGAAGATAAGCTTGAAACAGCCAGTAGTTCAGTGACTCTTGTTTCACATGATGTGGATGCAGATATCATACCGACAAATGAACAGGTGTCATGTGATGAGGTACCCTTAATTGTTCAACATAGTGTATCTGCTAATGTACCTAAACAAACTGATCTTAATACTGAACATGATTCTGATATATGTTCCTTGGTTGAGGCTGAGACTAAAAAATTCAAAACAAATGATATGGTTGATAAAAAGGCTTTTGATGAACTTTCAAACAAATTCTCAAAACTTGAAAAACATTGCATTTCTCTTGAAATTGCAATACAAAGAAAAGAGGAAAGTTTACAACTTAACAAACCATGTAAAAATCCGGAACTTCCTGAATTCCGTGAACTTTTTGAAATAAATTATTTAAAAGCTCAGCTTCAAGCCAAAAACTCGACTATCAACAATTTGAAGAAACATATTTCTGGTATGCATGTGAAAAGTAATTTGGTTACAAGTAATTTTGATGTTAATGCTATTTATGATATTCAAATAAGAAATGATGAATTAGCAGTTTGTGTGGCCAAATTACTAAAGGAAAATGAGTCTTTGAGAAAGCATCACATAGAACTAAGTGACTCTGTCAAAGAAGCTAGAACTAAGTCAATGGAACAAACAAATTATTTGATAGCAAAAATTGATGAACTCAAAGCTCAACTTTAGGAAAAGAGTTTCGCTATTGTTGCCTTAAAAAATGAGCTTATGAAAACTGTAAAATATAAATCATAAAACCAACAAAAACCCATACAAATCATAAAATTTAAAAATACCAAAAATATTGTTTTCTCAAGACATGTCTTCTGGTATCGATAACATCTACGGTCTTAGAAATGTCATTCAATAATGGCACGGGACTTTAGATGAAGTTCGAGCAGGAGGTGTAAATATTTCTTTCTAAACATGTCTCAAAATATGGCTTACGGTTATTTCAGACTGTAACCCGCGCTTCAAAAATGGCTTACAATTACTTCAGACTGTAACCCGTGCTTAAACTATGGTTTGCTATTATTTCAGATAGCAACCCGTTTTTCAAATAAGGAAAGTGCTACATTTAAATGATTTTCACAAATTTCGTGCACTTATCCTAAAACATTAAGGAAAGTATGTCGAAGGACTGCTGTTCCTACTCAAATATTTTTCCTTTTAAAATTCTTCAGAAAAATATTTGTTTTAACAAATTGGTGGAAGATGAGTTGCTTGAAAAACAATCAGTATCATAATGTTCATAAAATTGAAAACTCAATCAATGACTTCAGCGCTTTTAAACTTTTCAGAAAATAAGTCATAGATTGAGGGGGAGAATGTTTTCAAATCTATATCATCTAACGAGCTTATCTAATTATCCTATATACTTAAATGTAAAACATGTTAACCTACGTTGAAGGACTAGGTGCCTAGGATATGATTGTTAGGATTAGATGATTAGAGTTTGGTGAACACATAATTCCCATGCCCTTGTATGATCTGATTGATATGTTGGATTGACTTTTATTAGTCGATTACTGTTTGGGTGATGTCGACCACCATATATCTGTATGTGTGTTCACTAACGTATGCAGGTATATTGGTATATAAGAATGTTCCCGATCCGGATCCCACATTATAAGATGATTGGATGCCGAAAAGAAAGGGTAACTATATCTTGGGTTGACAAATGAAGAAACGGAGCTTAATTTGACATCTATGGAGAGTTGGCATGAAAAAAAATGCAACGTAAGAGGTCTCACTGCATCAGCAGATGGTTTTTCTTCATCATCAAATGAAGAAATGGAGCTTAATTTGACCTCAGTTGACATGAAAAATATGCAACGTAAGAAGTCTCACTGCATCAGCAGACGGTTTTCTTCCAGCCCTACAGCAACAACAGAAGCTTCTCAACCACCTAACGTATCTTTGTGCAGGATACCATTTTTAAACAATTTTGAAGAAAAAAATTTTTTTTGATTAAATTGTTTTGAAAATGGAAAATATTGTTTTTGAAAATTAATTGGTCTTAATTTTGAAAATCCCCGGACTTCATGTTATCAAAACTTAAGTCACTCAATCATCGACTACGGTCATCGATTGAGGGGGAGAGTGATTTAAAATAAAATATTTTCAAACAATATTTCTTCACAAAATTTCCGATTTGTACGAAATAAAGTGGTGATCTAAAGATTTAATGTTATGTCATGGTATGATTTTCTTTAAAACTCAAAGATCTTTCAAAATGAATTTTTTTTCTGTTCTTGTTTGATTGTGAAATTGTTTTATTTTACCTAAAAAGATCTCTTAAAACAATCATACCTGACACTAACAATCTTTAATGTCTTAAATTGGTTCTCATTAGTCAATTTCAAAAATTAAATATTGCCACGTCTTTCCCCAAAATCTTTTAAATAATTTAAATCAATTGGGATCACAAATCTCAAAAGGTTTGAAATTTTTGATTGGGGGAGAGATCGTGATTTAAATCTCAAATCGGTTTTAAAAGGGTGATTGTTTCAAAAGCACTCCCTCCTTCATGTGCCAAACGATTTCAAACACATGATGCACATGATTGAGGAGGAGCATTTAACCTAAAACTAGAAGAGAATTTAAACCAGGCATATTTTCTCCCATGTTTTCTAAACCTATTTAAATCACTTGGGATCCAAAATCTCAAAGGATTTGATATTTTTGATCGGGGGAGAAAATGTGATTTAAATATGAAATCTGATTGAAAGTGATCGTTTTGACTCAAAGTGCAGGCTACTATCCCATATGTGCTAAACATTTTTATTAATTGATGCACATATTGAGGGGGAGCATTTAAAAACAAAATAAACTATCAAGGTACAAAGGTTTCAATGTTTTATCATAAATACCTTGATTGAGTTTTAAAGGTTTTCTCTATGGCTTTTGTGATCGTGGATGTCCTTCAAAAGAACTCTTTCCTCTATGTGATAAAATGATTTCAAATATCCTATGCACATATTGAGGGGGAGAATTTACCAAAGAAAATCAAATGGCTTTTTCCATGGAAATTGTGATCAAGAATTTATTTCAAAAGAACTCTTGCCTCCATGTGCGAAACAATTTCAAAATCATATGCACATGTTGAGGGGGAGCATTTCTAAATGATCAAAACAATTAAGGTACAAAATGTTTTGATTTTATATCACAAGTACCTTGATTGATTTTCCAAAGGATTTTTCAATTGGTTTTGAGAAGGAATGAACAATACCAAAAGACCGACCAATTTATTTTATGCATGGTGTTATAAGGATGGTTAGGTTAGGTATTCGTTCCCACGATCCCACCAGAGCTGGAGGGATCTACCCAGGGACAATCCACTAGATAGTGTAGAGTCCTTAGGTATGATGAAAAAAGGAGAAAAGTGAGATATGGGAAGAGTGCGGACTGAGACAGAGCTAGTACTGGAATAAACCCAACAAGGTTCTAGTTATGAAGTCTCGGTAAGCACTGAAGGGGTTGAAAAATGAAAAAGAAATGAATATGAAAAGGGTGAAAAGAAATAGCCCTCCAATAATTCAACCTTAGGGCAGTAATCTGGTTCAATACATATGCTACTGGTGTTTACTAAGGTAACATCGGTATTGAAGACAAGACGTCATGGACCCAGTGACGCACTGCACTACAACTTCCCAAACCACTCAAGTTCCTCTTAAAAGGGCTTGTTTCATTCTCACGGGGAACCGACATTATCTATCGACTTTCTCTTAGAGTTTGTTGATATTGAAGAAGGAGACCCTCTCCCTAGTCTCCGGCATAGGAAACCAAATGTGCACAATTGAGTCTAGAGCCACGAGATCATCAAATAAATCTCATTAGGAAACTGTCAATGAAGACTCTCTGTTTCACACAATGTGGAAAGAGAGATTATATCTTATGAGTCCTACGCATTATCCTTGTGGTATTGCCAGAACATCTGAGTGATATGCTAAAATATTCACTATGAAGATGGAAATCCTTCTAGAGCCAACATCAAACAAGCTCTTGGTGGGTAACATGTGAGATCTTTTCTAAAGATCAAACTTGTGACAACTGGATAGAAACAATGGGGCGATTCACTCGTGAATCAACCTTGGTCTAGGATTGGAATTGACGAATACTTTTGGAAAAACCGTTCGATGTGCAAACCTTCTTTTCTCTAGCACATCGAATGTGTATTCTTTTCAAATACAAAAAGTATTTTTGATTAAAAATTGATCTTTCTCATAAAACCTTCGTCGTACTGCAAAACTCTTTCTTCAAGCAATACGCGATTGTTTTCAAATCAATTTTTCATCAATCAGTGAATCTCAATTCACTGGTTCACTCACTCCGTGTTGTCTTCTTTGAGACATTCCAGTTTGAGAACAGTTAGAACAGCTGCGAAACCCTGTCAAGGAGATTCTTAGGAATCCTACCTGATCACAGGCAGTACTTGTACTGATCAACAGGGAACCGTGGGCCGTGTACCTCAATTCAACGAAAGTGATCAAAGACACTTCCGTATATTTTATTGCTAACTATTGTTTGTAGGTACATTTGGACGGTTGCAGCTGATCAGAATTGAGGAGTCAATCCAAAGCCGCATGCTCACAGCATCCACACTTAATTGAAGAAATCATGACTTGTGCATATCTACAGAACCTGGCTCAGATATTTTTATATACTATGCTTCTACTACGCTGCTGCAAATATCTTGAACCAGTAAAAGCTTCCGCTACTCTGATGGAAAGATGTCATGATCTAAAAGTGTGAGCATGTCGGTCCGAAAGTCACAACTTCACATGATGCAACACAATAAAGGGTGATCCAGAGATTTACTGTGGCTGATGATCTCAAAGAAAGCTCGAAGATCATCATAATGTGGATCATTTCAAAGACCTCCACTGAAAGTACAAAATAATCAGACTTTAAAGAATCACTGCTAAAGCACAAAGATGCAGATGTTGAAGAATTAATGTCTACGAGCTCAAGACTGAAGATTAAATAGAATGCTAGGATTCGAAATGTAAAACATGGGGTGACCTCCCTTAGAGGGAGATTGTTAGGAATTAGAAATTCCATAGTGAAGTATCGGTCACCCCAAATATTATCTAGCATAAGTTAGCTCGTAGACATATCGTTAGTTACGTTATTTGTTAGTTTATTAGTTAGTTATTAGCGTAGTTTAGTTTAGTGCAACACCGTGGAGGACGGACGGGTCTTTACCCACTGTATGCATGATCCACAGTCCGAAGGAGGACATTTACTTTGTAACTATAAGTACCCTCTACCTCCCAAGGTAGAGGGCTGGACCTTTCAATCTAACCTTCTTTCTTTTGTTACTTTCTCTCTCTAGAAAGGCTCCCACACTACTTTATCTCTCTAAACTCTATTATACTATTCGATCCATATATTGAATGTATTATGTGTTTGTGAAATCCAAAATCTAGCAAGTTTTTATAAGGTCTAGTACCTATATATATCTTGAGTGTTTTAGTCTCCTCAGGTGTCTTAAATGATATGAGACTTAAATGATCAAGTGTAATAAGTGAGGGTAGCTAATGATGTCTTTTATGGAGAGAAATGGGGTTTTCATGAACACCAATGGGTAATCAAAGATGACACTAAGAATTTTAAGAGTGTCAAGTGGAGTCAAATGATCCTAGATGATGATCTAAGGAAAATTTAGAAAATTCTTTAAAAATTATACGAAATGTAAAGCTAGTTTTTAGCCTATTTTGAGATAAGGATGACTAAAATCAATTTGCTAAAATTGAGAGAAATATCAAGCTAGGTGTTTTAAGATGCGAGAAACAATGTGTGAACATTGGAGCGGAAATATGGTGAGTTTTGAAGAAGTGATAAATCAAAAACACCTTGAATGTGATCCTAAGTTATCTATGAGTGAATGTGAGATCAAATGCGCTTGAGGAAGACTTAAGTGATCCTAAAGAATCATGTTTAACTAGTCTAATAAGATCTGAAAGATTGGATTGATGTGAAGATGTTTAAAACTAACTTTGCTGTTTGCCCGGATCCCACAGATCCCTTACTTGAGGGATCCGGCTAGTTATAAGCCAGGGATCCGGCTTCTGGGACAGGTTACTCAAAAGTGGACATGCAATAATTTGTTCTAGGTGTCAAGTTTTGAAACTAATGATCTCCACAGTAACTATACATATATACAAGCAAGACATGGTAAGAGTGGCACGTAAGAACATCAAATGATCAACAAACGATTCATTTCATAGGTATGATCAAGTTACAAAGGAAGATAAAAAAAAATCCTAGGGATTGATATTATTTAAAGAAAGGACTAAATTCCTCATGTGCTTTTGTTTGATGGATCGTCGAGTGGGTTGTGAGTAGTAGATGATTCAGGAACGAAGAATGAAGTGATGAGAGATGTGTTCAAAGGTTCCATCATTTTGGTAACAAGTATATATTGAGGAATTTGAAATTGAGGGTGATAGTACATGACATGATGATAAAGGTGTGTCAGGAACATCCCATATGGAATTAGTTTGGCCTTGTTGCCTTGGAGGTTTACAATTCGCCTTGCGAAGAAGTAGGCAAGATTGTATGGTTTTTGAGTTATGAGACAGTAAATCAAGTGAGCACAACATGCGGGAAGTACCTCACGATTTCCTGTAAGACTCCAAACATTTTCACGTAGAATGACTGTGAGAGGTTTGAGCTCATCTCGAAGATCACGCGTATAAATTATGTTTGGATTTGCGTAATTGGACTGAGGAATGCATAAAAGTTGAGTTATCACTTGTGGAGAGAGTATGTATGAACAGTAAGGACTGTTTTCTTCGCGAAAGTTAAAGAGAGAATCAAGTGACCAATCTTCGTGAAGGCACAAATGTCCATAATTAAGAATTCGGAGAATGTGAGCAAATTTGAAACACCCCCAAATTTTTTTTAGCGGAAGCATACGTGTCATTAGGGAGCGTTACGGGATTGGTGAACATAACACAAGTAATAAAGAACGGAATACATACTCCGTTTGATTTTATAAAATAGATTTAAAACATTGTCTTACAACATAGTTTAAATAAAGGGGCACATCCCATTAGTTTTAGTGGTCCCAATGTAAAAACATCATTTTTGTGTAAAAACACTTCTTTAATACTACAACGACCATACATCCGCTTCTTGCCTTGCCTTCATGAACATAACTTAAACACCTGAGAAAAATATGCTAAAAGGGTCAGCTAAAAGCTGGTGAGTTCATAGGTTTAAGTTAAAATAGTAAGCTTGGACCATAAGCAAAGTCATATAATCATTACAACGAATATAATGTTATATGGATGAAAGTCTATTACGTTAGCTCTAAGTTCATGCAACCGATACTACGACAGTTTCTGTATGCTAAAAGATGTCATACAATATAGGGGCCCATAGCAAGTGTTTTGTCCCTCAACACTTGGTTCCGACATGGTATACGTTTCGCCTTGGCCTAAGCATGGCCAACCGAACGGAGGAGTCACCCTCAATAGATCTATTTATAACATTCGCGTTTCCCAATGGGGAATTGACGGTTCATGAAAAAGGGCATTCTCTAGGGACATAAGGGCTTAGGCTAAACCACGTAATAGTAATCATGTTATAGTTTTGGTCCATAAAATGTTTTGCATATTTCTCACCCCAAAATGTATAAAACAATTTATCAAGTAAAAGTGGGGCTATGAAACTCACCTTAGCAAATGTGAAATCCAAATGTGGGATTTAGTGTTTGTTGTGAAACGGCACCGACACGCGACCTAGATAAGGAGGGCAAGATTTAGTTCATTGTTTTAAGTATTGCTTACTCAAAATAGTTTAATTGTTTTCATAATTGTATTAAAAACTATACTTTAGCTTGTAAAAATAATTGAAAGGTTTTTCTAGTAAGTATATGAATGTATATATACTTTTCATGTTGACACTAATATGGTTTTAATATCCAAAGTTTGATATTACAATGTTCCACTAGTAAGTATATAAATGTGTATATACTTATTTTAGTTGACGCAAAATGATATTGTCAAAACTAGTATTTGTTTATTTTTCCAATTGTATTTAGAAAACATGTAAGTTAAATTTGGAGACGATAAAGTTTATTGCATGATAAAATGAATTGGTGGTCTCTATTTATTTATCAAAGCTTGTTCTTACTATATAGTCCTTAACGTGAGATTTACTTGACATAGGTATAAATATTCGGGTGTGCTAGAAGTTAAACTTTGGTGTAACATTTATTCATGTAGATTGCATTTTCAACGTTTGTTTTCGTGTAGTACTACTCTAGCACTAGTTTATTGGTATCAAGACTTTTTGCATGTTTGACATTTAGAGAATGTGTAGCGAGATGAAGTGAAGGAGTAGACATGAACAAGTTTCATTATTTGTCATCCGATAAAATGCTTTAGGCATTATTCGATGACCTGCTATGCATTCAAACGAACGTCCCAAGGTTTTCCATGGGCTGTGGCCCGGATTTGAATACCATAATGGAGTGCTAGTCTTGGGCCTGGGCCTGATGGGGATTTACACGAAAGAAAAGGGCTAGTCCAACCAATTTCTACTACCTTTTGTTGATCAATTTTTTGAGAAACTACTCATCTTCAGAACCTTGTTGCCAAGGAGTACGACTTTAGTTATAGGAGCTTAACGTGCTACATGGCTCGAGACATGCTCGATCATACTTGCTCCAATTTGTGAAGCCGAGGCTTCTCGATCAGGGGTGGGGGTAAATGACCTCGTCACCGTGGTACTACCAAAGTGAGGTTGTCGACTTATACATTTTCAAAATGGTTTTATTTTGATGACAAGTTGTACCTATGGAAAATAAGTTAACGCAAGGAAATTGACCATGAATGAGGTTTGTCTCTAACAAGACTTGACTAAACCATTGACGGCTAGTAAAAGCAAGGTGTAACGAAACCTCATGGTAGTCGGGTACTACCCAACTTGGTCTCATCTCGTCCACTACCTTACTCTTACGGAACATGACAAGTATGAACCACTGGCATTGTTAAATGGCAAAGAGTACACTCGACATGTATTTCTCCTAGATATGCATGACCATCTAGACACAATGATTAAAACTGGGATTCGAGACGGAGGGTATTAAGTTATCAACCATTGTTTCTCAAGTTTTGACAAGATTTTATCATGTTTTCCAACACCCTAAATGGGTTTGGTTCAAATCGATTTTTCCAGACACCAAGCTTTGCAACACACTTCTAGTACTACTCGAAAGTGTCACAACTCACATTCTTCATTTTCGACAGGAAAGGTACCAAACTATCCAGATGTTAAAGCCAACTTAAATTTCAATGAGACCAATATTATCTACCAAACAAAAGGATTATCAACCTCCCGAACACAACACTTTTCTAGTTTTCGGGGTCCATCTACATGACAGGAAACATTTTGACAAGGCTAATGACTATATTAAGTTTTCAAAGTGACAATCTTACATATCGTAACACGAGTTTATACACATTTACCACACCTAGCTCATACACTCGAATCACAACAAGATACCACCATTTAACATTTTCTTAACAAAGTTTATTGTACAACAATTTACAAGGAAAAGAATTAAAGGTGAACCTTATGAAAGTGAGGCGAAAACGAAGGCTAACTCGAGAGCTCCACACAAACCGAACCTCCAAATCGAATCTGAGCAACAACCCAATAGTTTCACAACACCCTTAAGAACACTATTCTTTTGTGGTGGATTTGAGATTTGATTTGTGTGTGCCCTTAGTCTCTCGAGTTGCATAAAAAGGGATTAAGAAGGGAGTCTTTGACCAAGCCTTTACACCTTGCATCTTTGTTTGAAGCTAAAAATGGTTTACTTCCAAAACCAAGGGAATCTTGGATATAAGCTCAAGATAGATTGGTGGAAGATTTCTTTCTTTCTTGTGGTTAACTTGATCTTCCTTGGATTCCATTGGAGGGCAGCGGCGCATCAAGAGAGCTTTGGGGAAGCAATACTTACATGGATATGGTATGAAAGATGAGGAATATTTGGAAGAATATGTTGGGTTATCTTCTTTTGGTGATATTCGGCCTAGGAGAGGCGCAGGGGGCATAGGGTGAAGAAGAAGATTGCTATCTTCCCTTTTCCTGATTTTGGGTACCTAGTTTTTGTCGTGAGTGGATGAGAGGGTCAAAGACAATATTTCAAGTCTTTAAAGTAGAGATTTTTTTATTTTAGTGATATTGCATCTAGGTGGGTTTGTACATGTAATGTTTTACTTAGGTATATGTAGACTTTTAATTTATTTGAGTAAGTGTATGTATGTAGGAAAAATTATTGTATAAAATGTATGCCTATGCATTATACTTATGTATGTTTGCACTTGAGCCTTATAAAAGTTATTGTTTAAATGATAGTGTGTCAAACATTTTATGTCCTGCGAAGTCATATTGTGACCAAAGTTTCATTGTTTGATAACTTTTTCTTCGTAGTATTTTATTGTTACGTGTCTGAAATATTTTTATCTTTGTAATATTCCATGTCGCGAACTTTTGTTATTTGTTTTATCGAGTCCTTATCATAGTGTCGGTACGCGTGCAGTGTCGGTCACTGGGGAAAATGAGATACTCTCTCGTCTTATAATTTAAATCATAAGACAAAATGAAATATTCATAAATGATATGAATGCAAGTGTGGTGACATTTTTGTTGCATGCGAGTCATCTACTCATATGATCAGACAAAGCTTATGCATGCTTAATGAATTGGGCTTAGTAATAATAAATTACTAATCATCAGTTAAATTTTAGTGAAAATTTACCGTGTGTCAACTTGGATTTCTTCCAAAGGAATGGCTTTGCTTAAGCCGTTTGATTTCTCTATCCATAATTTCAATGGGTTCCTCGACAAAATTCAATCTTTCGTCAACTTGGATTTCTTCCAAAGGAATGGCAAGAGTTTCGTCGAAAAGACATTTCTTTAAGTTGCACACGTGAAACACGTTGTGCACAGAGCTGAGTTCTTGTGGTAATTCGAGTCGGTATGCTACCGGTCCGATTCTCGCAAGAATTTTGAAAGGTCCAATATAACGAGGATTTAACTTTCCACATTTTCCAAAACGGATCACGCCCTTCCATGGCGCAACTTTGAGCATAACTTTATCTCCCACTTGAAACTCAAGTGGTTTCCTCCTTTTATCCGCGTAGCTCTTTTGACGGTCACGAGCTGCTTGTAGTCGGCTTTTGATTTGTACAATCTTCTCGGTAGTTTCTTGGATTAACTCCGGACCAGTAAGTTGACTTTCTCCAACTTCGGCCCAGCACACAGGTGATCTACATTTCCGACCATAGAGTGCTTCATATGGTGCGGCTTTAATACTTGTGTGATAGCTGTTATTGTAAGAAAATTCAGCTAGTGGCAAGTGCTTATCCCAGCCATTTCCAAAGTCTATCACACATGCTCTTAGCATATCCTCCAGTTTTTGGATTGTTCTCTCGCTCTGTCCATCAGTTTGAGGATGGTAAGCGGTGCTCATGTCGAGGTTAGACCCTAAAGCATCTTGAAGTGATTTCCAGAAGTTTGAGGTGAAACGGCTATCTCTGTCTGAAATGATGGAAATTGGTACACCATGGCGTGCGATGATTTCCTTCAGGTATAGTTGTGCAAGTTTTTCCATTCCATCACTTTCTTTCATCGGTAGGAAATGTGCTGATTTGGTGAGACGGTCAACTATTACCCAAATAGTGTCGTAGCCCTTAGAGGTTTTAGGTAACTTAGTGATAAAGTCCATTGTTATACGTTCCCATTTCCACTCGGGGATTTCGGGCTGTACTAGTAGGCCTGGGGGTCTCTGATGTTCAGCTTTAACCTTTGAACAAGTTAAACACCGGGTGACATATGTTGCAATGTCGGCTTTCATGTTGGGCCACCAGTACAATTTCTTCAAATCAAGGTACATTTTGTCGGATCCTGGGTGGATGGAGTATTTAGACTTGTGGGATTCATGCATAATAATGTCGCGAATTCCTCCGTAGAGTGGTATCCAACTTCGCTCTTTGAAACACAAAGTTCCATCCGACCTTTTCACGAATCCATTTTCGCTTTCTGGCATTCCGTAAAGGTTCTCATTCGGACGATTTTCCTCCTTGAGTGCTTCCAATTGAGCCTCAAGAATCTTGGTTGGGAGGGGTGAACTAATTGTCATACCCAAGGATCTGACTCTAAGAGGTTGTGGTCGCTCTTTCATACTGAGAGCATCAGCTACTACATTCGCTTTACCCGGATGGTAACGAATCTCGCAGTCATAATCACTGAGTAATTCCAACCATCGGCGCTGTCTCATGTTCAGTTCTTTCTGATCCAAAATGTGTTGTAGACTTTTGTGATCGGTGTATACGACACACTTTGTGCCATACAAGTAGTGTCTCCAAATCCTGAGTGCGAACACAACTGATCCCAACTCCAAGTCGTGCGTTGTGTAGTTTTTCTCATGAGTCTTCAACTGGCGAGAGGCGTATGCTATCACTTTCTCTCTTTGCATTAACACCGCTCCAAGCCCTTTGTGTGAAGCGTCGCAATAAACAACAAATTCCTCACTACCCTCAGGTAAGGCCAGTATGGGTGCACTACACAATTTTTCTTTAAGGAGTTGAAAAGCTTCTTCTTCTTTTTCTCCCCAGTCAAACTTGGTGTTTTTCTGGGTTAGCTTGGTTAAAGATTTGGCAATCTTTGAGAAACCTTCAATGAATCTTCTGTAGTATCCAGCGAGCCCTAAGAATTGGCGTATTTCAGTAGGAGTTGTGGGTGTCGCCCAATCCTTTATTGACTCGATCTTAGCGGGATCTACACGAATACCCTGACTGTCTATCACATGACCTAAGAATTGCACAGTGGGTATCCAAAACTCACACTTCGAGAATTTCGCATACAGTTCTTCCTTCTTCAATAATTCCAAGATCAATCTAAGATGCTCCTCGTGTTCTTTCACACTCTTGGAATAAATTAGGATATCGTCAATGAATACGATCACGAATTTATCCAAGTAAGGTTTACACACTCGGTTCATGAGGTCCATGAACACAGCTGGTGCGTTGGTTAACCCAAAAGGCATGACTTGGAACTCGGAATGTCCATAACGAGTTCTGAAGGCGGTTTTGGGAATGTCTTCTTCCCGAACTCTTAGTTGATGGTATCCGGACCTTAAGTCGATTTTTGAATAAACACTTGAACCCTGAAGTTGGTCGAATAAGTCATCGATTCTCGGTAGTGGGTAGCGGTTCATAATGGTTAGTTTATTCAATTCACGATAGTCAATGCACATTCTGAAAGTTCCGTCCTTCTTCTTGACGAATAAGACTGGTGCTCCCCATGGTGATGAGCTTGGTCTAATGAATCTTTTTTCCGCAAGTTCTGACAACTGGTTCGATAACTCCTGGAGTTCCGTTGGAGCTAACCGATAAGGTGCTCTTGCCACTGGCGCGGCACCAGGCACTAAATCGATCTGAAATTCAACTTGTCGGATCGGCGGGAGTCCTGGCAAGTCTTCGGGAAAGACTTCAGGAAATTCTCTTACTATCGGCGCGTCCTCCAGACGTTTTTCTTCCCTTTCTTTTTCGTACTTTCCGGTGACTTGTGCTAGGAAGATATGACATCCTTCCTCGATACACCTTAACACCGAAATGACATGCAGTCTTGAAGCATTTCTTCTGTCACTTCTGTCTCCTTCTATTGTTAGGACTTCATCTCCATAGGGTATTCGAACGAGCTTCTCGTCACAAATGATGGCAGCATGATATTTTGCTAACCAATCCATTCCGACAATGACATCGAAACTACCCAATGCTACTGGTATCAAGTCGATATTGAATGGGTGGTTTAACAAGTTAAGGGTGCAACCTCTTATGATGGTATCTACCCTTTCTATGTTACCGTTAGCTAGTTCCACGTTGTATGCATTTCCTAATGCAGTTGGGGCAATATCGAGTAGTGGACTAAATGTATTAGAAACAAAACTCCTATCGGCCCCCGTATCAAACAATATGGATGCATAACGGTTATTTATAAGGAACGTACCCGTCACAACATTCGGGTCTTCCTGAGCTTCCACTTTGGTTACAGCATAGACTCTCCCACGAGCTCCTTCTCCATTTCCCTGATTACTCGTTTGTCCAACATTTCCCTGAATCCTGCCATTCCCATGGCTTCCTAGATTTCCTCGGTTTCCTTGATTTCCTTCACGGCCTTGGTTTCTAGTCTTTCGGCATTCATTCTTATAATGCCCTTTTTCACCACAACCAAAGCAAGTTATATTAGCTTTTGGGTCCTGAGCTGGAGCTGTTTGAACCGTCGCCAATGACTTGGACCTGCAGTTTCTGGTTAGGTGTCCGATTTTCTGACAGTTACGGCACTTGACTGTACACTGCCCCTTGTGATGCAGTGTGCATCGAATACACAATGGTGCAGTCCCTGAGTACGGTTTTCTTTCCCCAACATTCACTGCATAAGCTCTAGCAACATTTTGCCTCTTGTTTTGATTGTTGCGGTTGTTCCTACTGTTGTCGCCACGGTATTCATAGTTGTTGTAACCTTGAGAATGGTCATCCCATTTCCTCTTATTGTCAACCACTTTGTCCATGGAATCCTCAATCACTTGGTCCATGAGTTTGTTGGCTACTTCGATGGTTTCATGAAGATCAGCAGCCTTAGAAGTGGTTACATTGCCCTTGATAGGTTGGGGCAGTCCTTCGATGTATCTCTCTATCAATCGGGTCTCAATGGGAACCATTTCAGGACACAATAAGGCTAGTTCTTGAAATCGCTGATTATAAGCAGCCATATTGGTGCCTTGAAACTTGAGGTTCCAAAACTCATGTTCGAGCTTCTTGATCTCATTACGAGGGCAGTACTTTCGAAGTACCATTTCCTTGAAGTTCTCCCATTGCATGGCATAGGCAACATCGATACTAGCGGATTTCAGAAAATTGTTCCACCAGGTTAAGGCAGCATCCGTGAAAGTGAATGATGCATACTTAACCTTAGAATCTTCTTCACTATTGCAGATCCGGAACACAGTCTCGAGCTTTTCGATCCATCTAGTCAGACCGACAGCTCCTTCGGTTCCACTAAAGCCTCCAGTCATGGTTTTACGAAAGTCTTGATAAGTACAAGTGCGGTTGTGAGTGGGTGGTCTTGAAGTTCCAGCATTAGTAGACGAGTGGTTTGCTGCAGCCAAAGCGGCGTTTACCCGATCATTGACTAGTTGGTCAATCATGGCTTGATTCATGATAGGTTGGATTGGAGTAGCCCTAGCAGGAGTAGTGGCTTCAGCAGTCTGATCGTGTGTGACTTTGTTTGGAATAGCAGTGTTTGCAGCTTGGTTGCGAGTAACTCTCGCTGGGATAGGAGCATTGGGAGCTCCACCAGGGTTGGTACGTTTGGATCTTCGTTTTGGCGGCATTTCTGCAGTAAGAAAGGTGATAAGATATATGACCTTTTAATCAAGGTAAGTGCCAAGTAATAGTGTGGTTATCGTAGATAGATCATATGAGCAATCTATAAAAGTAAATACAATTGGATAGGAAAATAAGTTTGACATAGATAGAACTTCGGTTACAAGGTTCCTACGGTACATGATGAGATACTAGCTGGAATACAACCGAAATACAACGGAATACAACGGAAATACAATGGAAATAAAATGGAAATATAACTAAAGTACGAGAATAATAACTAACACTAATTGTTATAGTTCAGTTTAGTGTAATACATCATGCAATAGGATCTAAGGATGTCCACGCTCGGTACGTAGTCGCTCGATGGTAGCAACTAACTCTCGCTGCGTATCCTCCAAACTCGCGATACGCCTCATCTGAGATGCTAACATAGACTCTAAACCAGTAGTCCTCTGCCATCCTTCTCTGACAGTATCTCTAGCAATCCACTGGACGCTCTCTAGCTCCTCTAGTCGTCCGTGTATCTGAGCTTGACCTCTACCCAAGGCTCGTACTCTGCTGTCCAACTCTCTGACGTCCTCAACCTGAGTCTCAACCCTAAAACCCAGTCGCATCCTCTCGTGTCTCTCGAGCTCCATGCTCTCAAACAACACATCGGTAACTCGGTCTAAACCCTCGACACGCTGCTCACAAGCTTGCAAGCGTGTTGGATCGATCCTCTCTAGCTGATCAGAATGGACTCCTAACAGAGTCTCCTGAGAGTCCAACTGAATAAATATCCTCTCAATGAGGGTCGGATCGCCATCTGGAGATCCTGACAGGTCTGGCTCGGTCTGTGCCTCAACTGGTGCAGCTTCCTCAATGGTCTCAAGCTGTCTAGTGGCGCGCTCAAGGCGCTCCATATCTGCTGCAGATGGTACAAACGAAGGTGATGATGGACTGTAGCTCGGACTAGTGATATGTGGTACTGAACTGATCAAGCAATCAATATCTCTCCAAGCAACCTCACTACTCTTCTCCTGACTGTGGAGAAAAGCGGATCTCTGCCCTAATCCAAATGGTGCATCAATATCCATGTCATCGCTCAATCTCTGAGCCATCCTGGAGCTCTGTCCTAACTCATGTATACTCTGGACAATCTCCAGACCCTGTGTACTCATATCTGCTGCTATGCTAACATGTCCAGGGACACTCTCAGTCGGTATAGGCTCTGGTAGTTCCTCCTCAGGATCCTCTTCCGGATCTTCTTCCGGGTCTTCCTCTGAGTAGGAATCAGTAGATCTCCTGAGTCTCTGATGAGGTGGTGACTCAGTGGGTGATGGTGTCAGTGACTCTGAAGTAGTAGAAGGACCCATGTAAGCAGCGCGGGTCATCCGAGAAGCTAGTGCAGGCACATATGAATACCGCTCTCGATATCCAGGTACTCTCACAATCATGCAGGGTTTTTGCCTGCGCGTCAACAAAGCTGATGGAGTGGTGGTAAGGGTAGGTATAGATGGAGTAGGTGCAATAACTGGCTGAGCTGCTAATGTGGCCTGAATATACGGATCAGTGGCTAAGTGTGCAAGCTGACGGATGGTCGGTGAGTGAGCTAGTAGGATGTCCTCCTGAACATCGTGAGGAAAGGTTGGTGAAGGCATAGTCTGTGACAAGACGGTGCATATGTGTAAGTATGTGGAAAAAAATATGCTCATGATGAATATGAAATAGTGCATAAGTAAATAGGAAATAAAACATGTAATCCTATTAAATGAATCTTAAGTAAAATGGCAAGTAAGGCAAGCGGCAATCGGCGGTCCTAGTATGATGTTTTTGTGAAAAGTAGTTATAGTTTAGGATTTATATGTACCTAGTTCTCTATAAACTTAGGCTCTGATGCCAATTTGTAACACCCCCAAATTTTGTTTAGCGAAAGCATACGTGTCATTAGGGAGCGTTACGGGATTGGTGAATCATAACACAAGTAATAAAGAACGGAATACATACTCCGTTTGATTTTATAAAATAGATTTAAAACATTGTCTTACAACATAGTTTAAATAAAGGGGCACATCCCATTAGTTTTAGTGGTCCCAATGTAAAAACATCATTTTTGTGTAAAAACACTTCTTTAATACTACAACGACCATACATCCGCTTCTTGCCTTGCCTTCATGAACATAACTTAAACACCTGAGAAAAATATGCTAAAAGGGTCAGCTAAAAGCTGGTGAGTTCATAGGTTTAAGTTAAAATAGTAAGCTTGGACCATAAGCAAAGTCATATAATCATTACAACGAATATAATGTTATATGGATGAAAGTCTATTACGTTAGCTCTAAGTTCATGCAACCGATACTACGACAGTTTCTGTATGCTAAAAGATGTCATACAATATAGGGGCCCATAGCAAGTGTTTTGTCCCTCAACACTTGGTTCCGACATGGTATACGTTTCGCCTTGGCCTAAGCATGGCCAACCGAACGGAGGAGTCACCCTCAATAGATCTATTTATAACATTCGCGTTTCCCAATGGGGAATTGACAGTTCATGAAAAAGGGCATTCTCTAGGGACATAAGGGCTTAGGCTAAACCACGTAATAGTAATCATGTTATAGTTTTGGTCCATAAAATGTTTTGCATATTTCTCACCCCAAAATGTATAAAACAATTTATCAAGTAAAAGTGGGGCTATGAAACTCACCTTAGCAAATGTGAAATCCAAATGTGGGATTTACTGTTTGTTGTGAAACGGCACCGACACGCGACCTAGATAAGGAGGGCAAGATTTAGTTCATTGTTTTAAGTATTGCTTACTCAAAATAGTTTAATTGTTTTCATAATTGTATTAAAAACTATACTTTAGCTTGTAAAAATAATTAAAAGGTTTTTCTAGTAAGTATATGAATGTATATATACTTTTCATGTTGACACTAATATGGTTTTAATATCCAAAGTTTGATATTACAATGTTCCACTAGTAAGTATATAAATGTGTATATACTTATTTTAGTTGACGCAAAATGATATTGTCAAAACTAGTATTTGTTTATTTTTCCAATTGTATTTAGAAAACATGTAAGTTAAATTTGGAGACGATAAAGTTTATTGCATGATAAAATGAATTGGTGGTCTCTATTTATTTATCAAAGCTTGTTCTTACTATATAGTCCTTAACGTGAGATTTACTTGACATAGGTATAAATATTCGGGTGTGCTAGAAGTTAAACTTTGGTGTACCATTTATTCATGTAGATTGCATTTTCAACGTTTTTTTTCGTGTAGTACTACTCTAGCACTAGTTTATTGGTATCAAGACTTTTTGCATGTTTGACATTTAGAGAATGTGTAGCGAGATGAAGTGAAGGAGTAGACAGGAACAGGTTTCATTATTTGTCATCCGATAAAATGCTTTAGGCATTATTCGATGACCTGCTATGCATTCAAACGAACGTCCCAAGATTTTCCATGGGCTGTGGCCCGGATTTGAATACCATAATGGAGTGCTAGTCTTGGGCCTGGGCCTGATGGGGATTTACACGAAAGAAAAGGGCTGGTCCAACCAATTTCTACTACCTTTTGTTGATCAAATTTTTGAGAAACTACTCATCTTCAGAACCTTGTTGCCAAGGAGTACGACTTTAGTTATAGGAGCTTAACGTGCTACATGGCTCGAGACATGCTCGATCATACTTGCTCCAATTTGTGAAGCCGAGGCTTCTCGATCAGGGGTGGGGGTAAATGACCTCGTCACCGTGGTACTACCAAAGTGAGGTTGTCGACTTATACATTTTCAAAATGGTTTTATTTTGATGACAAGTTGTACCTATGGAAAATAAGTTAACGCAAGGAAATTGACCATGAATGAGGTTTGTCTCTAACAAGACTTGATTAAACCATTGACGGCTAGTAAAAGCAAGGTGTGACGAAACCTCATGGTAGTCGGGTACTACCCAACTTGGTCTCATCTCGTCCACTACCTTACTCTTACGGAACATGACAAGTATGAACCACTCGCATTGTTAAATGGCAAAGAGTACACTCGACATGTATTTCTCCTAGATATGCATGACCATCTAGACACAATGATTAAAACTGGGATTCGAGACGGAGGGTATTAAGTTATCAACCATTGTTTCTCAAGTTTTGACAAGATTTTATCATGTTTTCCGACACCCTAAATGGGTTTGGTTCAAATTGATTTTTCCAGACACCAAGCTTTGCAACACACTTCTAGTACTACTCGAAAGTGTCACAACTCACATTCTTCATTTTCGACAGGAAAGGTACCAAACTATCCAGATGTTAAAGCCAACCTAAATTTCAATGAGACCAATATTATCTACCAAACAAAAGGATTATCAACCTCCCGAACACAACACTTTTCTAGTTTTCGGGGTCCATCTACATGACAGGAAACATTTTGACAAGGCTAATGACTATATTAAGTTTTCAAAGTGACAATCTTACATATCGTAACACGAGTTTATACACATTTACCACACCTAGCTCATACACTCGAATCACAACAAGATACCACCATTTAATTTTTTCTTAACAAAGTTTATTGTACAACAATTTACAAGGAAAAGAATTAAAGGTGAACCTTATGAAAGTGAGGCGAAAACGAAGGCTAACTCGAGAGCTCCACACAAACCGAACCTCCAAATCGAATCTGAGCAACAACCCAATAGTTTCACAACACCCTTAAGAACACTATTCTTTTGTGGTGGATTTGAGATTTGATTTGTGTGTGCCCTTAGTCTCTCGAGTTGCATAAAAAGGGATTAAGAAGGGAGTCTTTGACCAAGCCTTTACACCTTGCATCTTTGTTTGAAGCTAAAAATGGTTTACTTCCAAAACCAAGGGAATCTTGGATATAAGCTCAAGATAGATTGGTGGAAGATTTCTTTCTTTCTTGTGGTTAACTTGATCTTCCTTGGATTCCATTGGAGGGCAGCGGCGCATCAAGAGAGCTTTGGGGAAGCAATACTTACATGGATATGGTATGAAAGATGAGGAATATTTGGAAGAATATGTTGGGTTATCTTCTTTTGGTGATATTCGGCCTAGGAGAGGCGCAGGGGGCATAGGGTGAAGAAGAAGATTGCTATCTTCCCTTTTCCTGATTTTGGGTACCTAGTTTTTGTCGTGAGTGGATGAGAGGGTCAAAGACAATATTTCAAGTCTTTAAAGTAGAGATTTTTTTATTTTAGTGATATTGCATCTAGGTGGGTTTGTACATGTAATGTTTTACTTAGGTATATGTAGACTTTTAATTTATTTGAGTAAGTGTATGTATGTAGGAAAAATTATTGTATAAAATGTATGCCTATGCATTATACTTATGTATGTTTGCACTTGAGCCTTATAAAATTTATTGTTTAAATGATAGTGTGTCAAACATTTTATGTCCTGCGAAGTCATATTGTGACCAAAGTTTCATTGTTTGATAACTTTTTCTTCGTAGTATTTTATTGTTACGTGTCTGAAATATTTTTATCTTTGTAATATTCCATGTCGCGGACTTTTGTTATTTGTTTTATCGAGTCCTTATCATAGTGTCGGTACGCGTGCAGTGTCGGTCACTGGGGAAAACGAGATACCCTCTCGTCTTATAATTTAAATCATAAGACAAAATGAAATATTCATAAATGATATGAATGCAAGTGTGGTGACATTTTTGTTGCATGCGAGTCATCTACTCATATGATCAGACAAAGCTTATGCATGCTTAATGAATTGGGCTTAGTAATAATAAATTACTAATCATCAGTTAAATTTTAGTAAAAATTTACCGTGTGTTTCAAAATTGCTCAAGAGTTAAAACAAACTTTTGGTTTTTGATCCAAAACCATAGTGAGAGAGAACGATCCTCGTTACGAACGAGTTCAACTTGATGGAAGAATTCCAAAACAAACCGCGGACAAATTTTCTCATTGATTCCGAGAAGACCTTCTAGTCCTATGGTGCAGAATGAAGTGTTGATACCTTCTTGGAAGATTAGAGGTGAGTCAACAATACGTCCTTCATGAAAGTGACGAGTTTCGAGGTTATTGAACCCACGAATATGATTGCCCGGTGTGTTAGGCTCAAGAGATATATTTGGAATGTACACATAAGTAAGTTGATGATCGAAGTCATACTCATGAGACATGATGAAACATATACACATGGAACGAATAATTTACATGAGTATGTTGGAACATAGCAAAAACTTCAAGAGTGAGAACGTTTTTGATTGGTGATACTTCTAAGTAGTTTAATCCTTCTTTTATAGTTGAGATGATATGATCTCATAATGTTTTTATTGACTATTCTATTTTTATTAACAATGACATTTAACTTACTTTGTTTTAGTATTATAGTAAGGTTTTTTTTTATTTTATGGTAAGTTTTATGAAATGGTTTTTAAGTTGCATGAGTGTCTGTTACCAGATCCACGGTTCTGCCGGTTACCTTTTAAAAAGGATCCAGCTAGTTAAAACTCAGGGATCCATGGATTTGTAGTTTTGACTGAAAAATGATCTTGACGTAGAATCGATTTTTGCAACTTTTATATTATAAAGTGGAATGTGTTTTAGCCAATGTAATTTCTTAAGCATGCATTAATTATTTTAAAACATGTCAAGGATTGAAATGTGCACAAGAAAAAAAAATACAAGAACACATTATGCGAGAAATAAACGAGATAACTACGACATTAATTATATTTTATTTCAACGCTTAGAGCAATACAAAGGATCGGATATATGATACAAATGTAGATCAACAATACAAAGTACATGTCTCCAAGAGAAAACTTGATCATGGAATACACGAGAGCGATGAGTGATATGATGATGAGTACGAGGGCGATGTAAACCATGATGATGGAGATCTTTCTTGGTTTTGATTTCTCAAAGTGAGATGATGAAGAAGATGAAGTTTGAATGTGAGGTATTTTGAAAGTGGAAGATTTGAAAAATGGGGTTTGTTGGTGATATTGGACGATCGGAGGGGATTTTATAGGGAAGGAGGAATTTTTGAGATTTGTATTTTGTTTTATTTTTATTTAGATGATTTGATTTTTAGGAATTAGGTTAACATAATACATATTGATATACCTAGGTTTAGATGGATGATAACACGTATGCACAAAGGTTTTCTAATGAGGCCACGTATATCACATAAATATATATTGGATATTTAAATAAATGAAAAATAAATATAAACAAGTAAGTTTCCATTTAGTGACATGCAAGCATACTCATACTTTAGCTAATGTTACTTAGAGATAAGTTTTATGAAAAACATACCTCTATTGCAATTTGAGTGTCCCTTTCTTTTGACAAAAAGTATCAATGGACAACTCTGGTTTCTTCAAGATCTAGTTGGTAGTATGTTTAGACACCCTTTTTGAAAAGGTTATCTTATTACCAAGGAATCCTGATGGCTTGCTTATTATGAGATTAACTAAACAAGAAGACAAGAAATGTTAGTGCATTTTGTAAGACAAAATAAGATGTAGTAAAGTTAATGTTATCATCTAATCAACATCCAACAAGAGTTTCTTAAAACATAATATTTTTTTAAGAAAGTTTCCTTCTTTGTAGTTTTCAAACATACACGGATCGTATCAAGTTTTTAAAGTACAATATACTCTAAGAAACTTGGTAACGAAGCTCTGGTACCAATTGTGGAAAACTAGAAGGGGTTTGAATAGTTTTACCGATTAAAACTTTGTTTTAAACTATTTAGATCGACTTATGTCAATCAATTTGTTATGCGTGTTGGATAATGATAGATAAGCATATAAGTAGGTAATGCAAAGATAAAGAGTAAGGAAACACAAAACCATGACACGAGTAAGGAAAACTAGAAGGGGGTTTGAATACTTACTTGTTTAAGTAAGTAACAAGTTGATGGTTATAATTGTCACGTATCAAACTAACAAGAAAAGCAATATAAGAACAAGCACACAAAGAACATACATGTTTAGACAAATTATCACAAGTTATCATATGAAGCAAACAAGTATCAAGACATTCATGGTTATTTCAATCAAACACAAAATCTCAACAATCATATCAATAACAAACATCTTGAAATATAAAAGTAACAAGGTTTACCCAAAGTATGAATTACAATAGGCAAAGGTGAAGGATTATAGCAACCTTCAAGCCTCCAATCAACTACAACTTCTAACCAAGCCGAAAAATTATACCCTGACACTTTCTTTAGCACTTGAGCACTACTTCTGGAAATGGCAGAGGTTTGTGGTCTTTTGGGGAAGATAAGTTGGTGGAAATTCGTCTTTGAGGATGGAGGCTAGAATTTCACACCCAAAACCAAGTCTAACCACTCCTATATACAGTATAAATCAACCCTTAGCCTCCAAGTAAGAAACTTGGGCACTAAGTGTCATAAATTAGCAGGTTAAGGAGTTATTAGAGACATATGATCAGACTTGGGGCTTAATGGCACTAAATATTGCATTAAAAATGACTTGAGGAGGTCAGTTTGGAGCAGCCGATCGGTTACTGGGAGTGACCGATTGGTTTCGCTGAAACATTTGCTCCAGCCGAATCGGTTGCGGGGCTTGACCGATCGGCTCGAACCATTTGACGGAAAATGTCAAAATCCAAAATTGTAGATCTTTCTCTTAGCTTTCCGTGGCCGCTTGAATCACCTAAATCGGAGTTCGTATGCTCAAGATATGGCCAAAATGGTGAAGGTGTGTCGGGAACAACGAGGCTTCCAATATTTCTTCATTTGAGCTTCTTTTCTTCATTTCTTTCTCGTTTTCCTTCATCAACTTTATTCTTAAGTCTTTAGACCACCATCTTGATGACTTTATCTTCTCGAATATACTCCACAAGACTTGCTTTTGTCGGGAATTCTTCGTACATGGATAAATCTTCGTTTTTTACTTCTTTTTCCGTCTTTTTCTCCACTTTCCTGTACTTGGCTACAAATGAACTAGCATACACACTTTTATACGATTAAGCAACAAAGCATATGATTATAACCAAATAACATACATAAAAGCACGGATAACGCTACTAAAAACATGCACAATTTGAGCGTTATCATGATGCAACCTAGTTCTCTATAAAATTGGCTCTGGTACCAATCTGTCACACCCCTAAAATGTCACAACAAAAAGGTAATTGATGGCGTGACGTTCATAGTACAAAGACAATATATAAATAACGACTTTTACATGAGTCATTTTAAAAAGATACATCATTTGATTCATTTGAAAAGATAGGGTTTTACAACAAGATACAACCCAAAGTTTCACGTCAAAATAGAATAAGTTTTAGTACAATCAAACGAATAAGTGTATGCATGAAATCTCCAATGTGAGGCAACCACAATGGTGACTCTAACATGGGACTCCAAGTGCTAGCCAATGATCATGCAAGCTATGGACCTGAGAAATACATGTTAATAATGTCAACATAATGTTGGTGAGTTCATAGGTTTAAGTAAGTGTAAAAATGGACCACAAGATTTCCGTGTATGGCCATTATAAGAAATATAATGTCACACAAAATTTATTACAATTGCACTAAGCTCATGACCCCGAAGCCTTAACGTATTAAGTATGTATGTAAGTATGCCCCTGTAGGTGCGTGCCAAACACCCAAAGTTCTCCAAATGATATGCGTATGTTTGACCAGTGCCTCCGGTAAAGTAAGTGCTACTTACCCGGACGGGGGTGTCAACCCAATAGCACAGCATTCGTGCTTACGAGTAATTAACGGTTCATGATAAAATGGGGACTTACGGAAAATGTGGTAACTTAGGCAATGAGTAAATGTTTTATTTACTTGTGTCCATATGTAAAAGCAAGCAATGTAATCTCACCCCAAAGTATTTCAAAATGAGTATAAACGAGTACATAAGGGGCTATGAAACTCACCTCGAGCAAGTAGTGTAAGGGGAAAGTATAACATAGTTCAGCAACAAGTAATCCTAAACGCGACCTAGATAAATAAGTCATTTTAGAAACGATACGACATGTGCTACATGCATATGAGGTTTACAAAGTTTTTCAAAGTTTTATCACCTTTATATGCTTGTACTGAGTTTTTATAAAGTTACGTAAGTCAAAACGTTTAAGAAAAACAAATAAACACGATTACGTTATCAAAACTCTAAAATAAAGGTTGTTGGTTTTAGGTTAATCCCAACTTTAAATGAGCGTATCTCCTTCGTTTCTAGCTTGTTTTTATCTGGTAAACTCTATAAAAGTAGGTAAAAATGTCTACTTTCAAGATATCAAGGCCTTGGTTTGTGAAAACATGTTTTAGGTGTCGTTTTATACCCATTAACCCACTGACCTGTTGTTACTGTTTCTGTGACAAAACAATCACTCAACTTCATAGGGTCGTAACTCATTCGTTTTCTATTGAAATTAATTTGTTCAAAAGCCTAAGTTGAATATTTTTGAGTTGTCTTTCTAAAAATGTAAACCATTTGTTTTAGTTCTTATTCTAATGTTTCATAAATCCAAAAGACTGCACGTGTGTCGAGGCTGTCAATTTCCAGAAAATCTTACCCAACTTGTTTTAGTCATATCTCCTTCAATACTTAACCTCTAGAGTCGATCCAAGTTGTCGAGTTTAAGTTAAAGTCTTATCTACAAAAGTTTAAAAGGCTCGACCTCCCAAACTATCCTAAGGTGCTGAAAAATACTGATAAAGTTTCAAACTAAGATTTATACATTTTCAGACACCCGATTTGGTGAAAATGGTAAAAATAGCAAAATTCCAAAAATTATAAATTTTTAATGGGAACTATCTAATACATGTATCTAGCTGTGGTAGCAAGGATTTTGGCCCAGGATTATTCTAAAGTGGTTTTCTCTTGTTCACAAGTCGACTATAAATTATGCCTTGATTAGAGTTTGTTTTTAATAACTTTAAATCAAATTTCAACACAAGTGCGTAGTGGTAACATAAAAACAAGTATGGGATGCTAACTATGAATGAAAGGAAATATGAAATGAGTTTATATATGCTTAAAAAGAGTTATGGATGATGATGGACAAGAAAATGCACAAAGTACCCAAGAAACCCTAACTTTAGTTACCAACACTTAACCAAAGTACCAGGAACCAAAATATACCCTTGTTCTTCCTACCCTTGCTGTCGTGTGTTTGTGAAAAAAAAAATTCGTGTGTTGATTTGGTGAGAAAACGAGGTAGGTAGTGATCCTTTATATAGCAAAAGTTTAAGTAATTTTTAGATCTCATTTTGTGTTGCATGGTAACCTTTTAACCTCAAATGGATTTGGAGTGTGTTGGGGCATGTGTTGTACCGTGTTTTTGGAGCCCAAGAAAGGAACGAAAAGCAATTTGCTAGCTAACTTAGTCACATGATCTCATATGTTATCAAACTAAACACAAATGAGGTAAAAGAGTTTCTCAAAGCAAAAGAACAATGTTGGTGTTTCCTTAAGCAGGTGGTCGGCCAAAAGCGTAGGTACAATGGGGGAGTTTTAAATTTGAAATACAATGTATATATATATATATATATATATATATATATATATATATATATATATATATATATATATATATATATATATATATATATATATATGAGTTGATAAGAAAGGTGGTGAATATGGCATCTATGCATGAACGTAAATGCAAGTCGTAGACGTTTTAAGTAAAACTTGTAGGATCAAGTGCATAGACTTATAAAACATGTTTATACGAGTCATAAAGTACTTAGTTGACGTAGACTAAACTTAGTCTAATGTCGGTTTACGTTTAAATTAGTTTCCCGTTTTATGTGATTTAACCTAACCAATATACATTAAGTAAATATTCAAGGGTTCAAAGTAAAATATTTTGAGTTTATGGTCAAGTATGAACATGGAAAATGCGAGTTGTCACATCCCAAAAGTCATTGTAAGTGACAAAGATAAGGTATTTTTAGTAGATTTTGGAAAGAGTTGTTCAAGCTGTTAGATGTAAGCCTGCATATGTCGACTTCATATCACCCACAGACTGATGGTCAAACTAAGGTAGTCAATAGGTGTTTGGAATGTTATCTCAGATGTATGACAGGGGAAAGACCAAAAGAATGGGTACAATGGATTTCCCTAGTTGAATATTGGTACAACACCAATTTCCATACTACCATCAACAAAACCCCTTATGAAGTATTGTATGGCCAAGCTCTTTTGCCTCACATATCTTATGTACAAGGTGACAGTAATGTGGACGTAGTTGCCAAATCACTAAATGGAAGAGAAGATGGTGTTTCTTTGCTCAAGTTCCATTTAAAAATATCGTAAGACGGAATGAAAAGCATGGTTGATAGAAAGAGGAGTGACATAGAATTTAAAATGAATGATTGCGTGTATGTTAAACTTCAATCTTATAGACAAGTTACTATGAGGAAGGGTAAGCATCATAATGTGTCTCCTAAATACTATGGTCCTTATCAAGTCATGCTAGAATTGGTAAGGTAGATTATAAGTTGAAGTTACCACTTGAGTCTCAAATTCACCTAGTGTTTCATGTGTTGGTTTAATGGACAAAATATTAATAGATTTGTGTTAGGATCGAACTCGAGACCACGGGATTGCACACTTTACGTATGAGAATTAAAGTTAATAATTAGATATAAATGTTATATTTATTTATTAATTACATGAAATAATATATAACGGACGTTAAGTTAATTAAGTGTAATGTACTAACGATCGTTAAATGTTAATTGGAAGGACTAGATTGAAAAATAGAGATCGAGAAGGTTCTAGAATCCCATGGGGAGTTCAAACCAATCGGTTATGGGTTTTCCAAACCCAATCCATGTCTAACTTGGTCACCAAGTTATATGGGGTATAAATACAAGGCCTAGGGTCTTAGTTTTTCATCTCTTGTACTCATAATCTAAAACGTAAAACCTTGTTTGTGTGTTTTTTATTATAACCGGTCGTACAACCCTCCTTGGATGTCGATCATCTTGTTTTTCCAAAACAAATTGTTTCGTGTTTTTAAAACTAGCATTACTTTAATTTGATTTAGTACGTGTGTACAAGAACGTGGTACAATCACACTAATGATTGTATCTCGGATTGAATTACAAAATGGTAAGGGGTAATTCACATAATCCTTATAAACCCTAATTAGGGTTCATCTCAATTGCTGGTTTTGTGGAATTGATTCTTGTTCGGCTAGAATTAAAAAGGTACGCATACTTTATGTTTATGTTAGTTAATTATTCATTATTCGTTCCTATACGCTTTCGCATGTTTCTTTGATGTTTTATGTGTTTTATATATGATAGTCATGTTATATAATTCCAACAGTGGCATCACGAGCCTTGTTTAATGAGTAATTAATTACTAAACATGTAAAACACGAATATTGTATGTTGTTTGATATGATTATTCTAGGGTTTTGGTTATGATTATGTAAACCCTAATTTTAGGGTTAGGGCTTTTGCCCTAATTTGGTTTTAAAAGAAATTTAAGGATCGAAAAAATTTTTAGTCGATTTCTTTAAAAAAAATTTCTAGTGTTTATATTAATTGTTATGTTATCTATATCAAAACCTAGAATTAATATATTTGTTACGTGATATATTCATGAATAAATTGTTATGTGACATGGAATTGTATGCGATCTTGTGACAACGTGAATAAATTGTTATGTTAAATCCATGAAAATGTGCATGTTTGGCATGGATTATTGTCGATATACATATATTTAATTGTTAAGATATTGTTAAGTTTTATACACATGTTTATTATTTTGTTAAATTTTGATTGGGGAATACCTCAATAATATTAATGAATCAATTATGTGCAATTTGGTATATTTTAATTATGGCTTACGCAATCGATTCGTCGATGTATGTGGCTCACTTTCAATTGGGAAAGTGAAAGCCCTGGTTAATATATACATTAATTAACCTAGACATTGATTATTAATAGGTTTTATCAAATAAGTTGCATGTGGCTACTTGTTTACACGTATTAATTGTTAGTTATGTGTGCATTGTTTTTAGTTATTTATTTTTTATTTGTTTACTTGTTTGTTTATTATGTGTGACAAGATTTAAGCAAAAGGTAATTTTGAATAGAAAAATAAAACGGACTAAACAATGGTGAAATTTGATTTGTTATTTAAGAGTTAAGTTTTCAAATGTTTAATTGATTGATGATTTTGGTACAAAAAGTGAGAACGGCTCACCCAATTTGACGGACTGTGTGGGGGGTATAAGGAGGGGAGCGCATTAAATTGTGGCCCTAAAGAAGGAGGTTATTGCTTCAGCGCTGACCGAATTCTCCGCTTCCTTGCGAGTCAAATTGGAGTTACCAAGTAAGCTATGCGTACAAAATCATCTTAAGGGCGAATTAGCTTTAATTCCATGCGCCACTTTTGTGGTAATTATCCGAAACACTAAGTCTTTAGACTTATGCAAAAGTACGGTATAATGGACGATAATTAAAGGTAAATTCTTTGATTGGCAAAACCAATACCTCAATCAAAACTTTGATAATTTGATCTTTATGAATTGGTTAATAAAATGTTTTTTATTAAAAAAAAATTTATGCTACAAGATGAATGCATGACATCATTGTACATATTTGATTTGACACCATAAAATCAAAGCTAGTACCCTTTATAAATTAAGTTTGTGCCATCTAGTTAAAGGAACACTTGAAGTTGCAATTTACATCATGTCAGAACTTGGCGAGATTGTGATGGAAAGGTAGATCTTTATGTAAAGTCAGACCTTACATGAACATATTTGTAGTTCTTTAAGTTAGACGACTTAAATTGAGTAGTAAGTGAGACCTGGACTCAAGGCACAAGATGGGATAAAACGTGTTTACATTTGCAATAGCGTTGGAAAATGTAAATCCCATAATGATCTAGGAATTGGAAATAATTATTGTTCGACAGATTACCTTATTATGTGCTTTCGTTACTAGCAGATCAACGGATGTAATGGAACTACGATAATTTGGATCCTAGTTTTCGAGAAAATTCTATGGTTATATGAATATTACCTTGGGTATTTTATTTTCTTGAAAAGTTTAATTATCGAAAATACTAAAATTGAATTTTGCTAATTCTTTTAATATATTAATGCAACATTAAACCGTAAACGTAGGTTATTCCTGTATTGGTAAATTGATCTACACCTGTAAGGGTTTTTTGGTAGAGTCAGCTTTACTAAAAGAATAAACCTAATCCTCTTTTCATAAGAAAGAGTGAGATTCAATCATATTCCTTTTCATGAATGAAAAAAGGTATGATAGAACAATTAGAATTGTCTAAATTCTAAATACATAACTTGTAAGCAAATTTTAATAGTTAAGAAAATTGCATATTTTCTGAGTTATTAAATTAGAAGCTAGACTAATTACTGTATAATTGGTAAAAGACAAAATAACATATTTTATCTAGTTGTTTTGTTTTGACCATTTAAAAGTACTACTTACAATTGTTGGAATGGTAGAACTATTAAGAAAGAAATTGCATGCCCAATTTTTCAAGTTAATAGCATTGATGGATAATTCATCATCTACATAGTAGAATACACTCTTTTAGTACATAAGTAATTGTTATGTATGGACTTTCTCAAAAGTGTAGGGAAGTAAATAGAACACTATTTTCTTTCACTGGTTAATGAAACACTTACAATGTTGTCAAATCCAGTGAGATTATTGTGTTCTTATTACTGAATAAGGAATTAATGTAATGATCTCTAATTCAGTGGGAGTTACAAGCTTTGTTATCTTGGTAGTAACCCAGATTATCTCTAGAATGTCTTAAGATAATTACTTTCCACTTGTAGACACTTATGTTTTCAAGGATATTCATGTACGTTTCCTTATTAGACACTGAAGTGGTTCTACATCTACTAGTTATGCTAATATCAATGACACAGTCATATTAGTCACATAAACAAACATATGTCGTGTTGTTTATCTGCTACATGATGTTGTTCCATGCACAAGTGGGAGAAATCTATATTGTGTGCAAAGTACAACATATATGTATATGATTTAACTGATTCTCTTTACTGCAAGGTAAGAGACTAACGTTCTAATATGACTTGTACATATCTAATTCAAGAAACACTTGGTGTTACAATTTACGTCATGTGAGAACTTGGCGAGATTGCAACAACAAAGTAAATCTCCATGTGAAGTCAGACCTTGCATGGACATATTTGCAGTTTCTAAATTAGACAAGTATTTAGAACATGTGTCAAAATGATATATAAGACTACTTCAAATTAGATATTTATGTATTATTAGAATGACATAAATGAAGTAATCTAATACTACTTCAATTTGTTTATTTATGTATTTTGGAATGACATAAATGAAAAATAATGTAGTCCTACATTATTGTGAAGTAAATAAATTAACTTGAAATTCTATTGAAACCAAGAGTTGTGTTCTTAATTACTTTAGTTAAACATGTTTATGATTCATTGTAAAGACATAAACATAAAGTCTTTTAAGACTTATAATAAAGTAAGACGTTAACTTGTTATGTTTTTTAATTAAAGAGATATACAAGAAGTCATTGAGTTTATGTTTTCTTGATGAGACATGTATATGAACTGACTTGGTTAAAGAGTACTTATGTTATAAAGCATGAAATTGGCTTGAAAAGTATATTATACCATTAAGATGACTTAGTTGGTAAATAAGTAAGCTAAAAGGAATATGTTTATCTTATATATTGTTAGATTGTCTTATAATATTAATTCTAATGAATACCACAAGTTGATGGTATGTTCAGTTAGGAGAATCAAACTCTATTTGATTTGTTTGATTCAAGATAACCATCACTTCTTTCTTAAAAAGTAACAAGGTTAGAAAATTGAGTATGGATTGAATATACTCAATATGACTCCAACCTAGAAGATTAATAAAACATCATTTTATTATGGAATGTGATGAATCACATTAAGTTTTAAAATTGAAGATTTTGAATTTGTTAAACTACTTATGAATAGGTTATTAACAAACTAAAGTCAGGAATTATCAATGTGTATTTGTAATGTCCCAAAAAGAGAACAATGTAGTTTTGCTCTAATTGCTAAGTATATATAGATAGTCTATATATATTACAAAAGGCAAGTGGGAGTTTTTTTTATTCTTGAAAGATAAAAATACAGGATACATAATCTTCTTAAATACACTAGTAAACATCATGATGAGGTTAGATATGAAATGTTAACCTCAAGATGATGGAATTTTCATTCATAGATCTGCAAGGATATCTCAAATATTTGATTTATATGCTGAGAAAAACATGAGTTACAGGATTATAGTAAACCTGATAATCATTATGATGGATTACCAAATATTGAATTGGGTAAATTACTCATACTATGAATGTTAAAGATGTTGTCCATAAAGATAATCAATTTTTGAAAATTTGGTTTATCTTAATAGTTAGACTAGATAATGGAAATAAGTTTCTTTAAAGAGATGAAAAACTCTAGTGGTTTAAATGTCTGTGTAGAAATCATATGGACAAAATTGTACACATATTTAATGCATGTTTTATAACAAGATTATTAATCATACTTAAGCAATTAATTGTGATTGAATATTCTTTCCTAAGACACATTAAATATATAAATATGATAATTGTCATACTTGTTTCATTAATATGAAATATGACAACGGAATATCAAAACTCTTTCTTGAGAAATTACTTGAGCGAGGACGGTAAGTAATCGAAAGGTTTTTTGAATTCATATAATCTTTGGAAGTATACGAAGTGCAATAATTCATGAATGGATAAATGCATGCATCTATGAAATTATTCTTATGTTTAATTATTAAATCCTAGTTTCGATTTATAATTGAAATAAGATAAATTTTAAGTATTCCTAAAAGCTAGTGGGAGTATTATGTTAAGGTTTTAAATCTTATATGTTGTATAACATATATAAAGTAACATTCCTTGTAAGTTAAATGTTAAGTCTTAGTTTGGAATAAAACTTCACTTGTAAGATTTAAGAATTAAAACATATAACCTTGGAATATATGTTTATTGTTAATAAACATGTGCAGTAAAATAAATGATTCTAATAAAACATGATATATCATTTGGGAAATGGATAAATGTCTTTTGACAATATAGAACATAAATGAAATCTAAGTTTGACCTGTAGATTCATCATGTACATCATGTAGTGTATTCAAATTGTTGTATCATTCTAGAATGATAGATGATTTGACAACATTGATATCTAACTAAAAGTTATTAGATAACTTGTGTAATGAATATTCTAATAGAATTACATCCTCAGCCTGGAATTGCTCCTAGATTCTATGGATGAACAATATGTCAATTGTTATGCAAATAGTCATCAGCTACAAACTTGAAAGTTTGGAAGACATCAAACATTACACAATAAGATGTTAAAGTTTACGGAGCTTTAATGAGCATATTGTTGTTTGTATACTGTAACACCCCCAAATCTCGGTACAGCGGAAGACTTAATCAAGTTTTTAAGGCGTTACTATTGGATTGGTATCGCACACAAGTATAGCAAAAAGATAGTCATTTAACATTCAAAACCAATCCCAAATTTTGTTATTCAAAACATTTAATTCAAAAGTGTAAATATTATGCCCAAAATATGATTTAATAAAATAGGTCCCCAAAGTTTATCAGAGTCAGAAATGATCCTTGAACCCCGCCTTCTTGCCAAGCTTCCACAAACCACGTATTCCAAACATCTTTCAAATACCTGAGAAATCATGCTAAAAGGTCAGCTTACGCTGGTGAGTTCATAGGTTTAAGTTCAACAAAATCATAGTGGACCTGTAAGAGTTGATTTGATATGCAAGACCTAAGATAGATAAATACCGATCCTACTTGGATCACCAACCATAAACATGTCCCGCATCCAGGGACTACTCGGGCCCAGCGACTCTAGTCCAGCACTGTCGTGGCAAAATCTAGAACAATTGCCAACCCCGGACTAGGTCGAGGTAGAAGTCTATTCTTAGCTAGGCAAAAGTTATAGCAATTAGGATTGCTACCCTAGTCTAAGGCAACAACTACCGCACATCTATCTAAACAGTCAAGCATATAAGCAAATCCAAATAGTTTTCACGGTCCGAAAACAGTAGCATGATTCTCACCCCAATACAGTTAAAAACGTAGATAAAAGTGGGGCTATGAAACTCACCTCAAGCAATCAACGTACGAATAAACACTAGCAGAAGATAACAGTAATCACGGCACAGCAACTATCGACTCGGCACAACCTATTAATGTAGACCAAACTTAATATATATATTCCTCGAAATCAACGTTATCTACCCCAATGTATTCCATTTCGTTATTTCCAAAAATGTCTCTTTCACCATTTAATCCTAGTGTTTGGTATTCCTCATGTGGGTGTATCGACTCAATATGATGCTATGAATGCACTCAAACAACCCATATGTAACTCAATGCAACACAATGAGACGTCTAAGCGATAAGCTCTATAGTCCAATAAGTTTCGGAATAAATAGTAGACCTTATCGAATTCGTCAACTCGATAAACTCATTTATTTACTCGTGTCGCTTATTATCCCATAAATCAATCGTAACCTAAAGAGTCATAAGGATAATTCACCCATTAATAAGGTTACCCAACGTACCTAGCGGGCTCTTATTAGATTCGTCAACCTAATAAGTTCGTTACCCACGTGGATCAACACTATTAATGCTAGGTTATCCGTATGCACACAACATAAGCAAATAAATACTTAAACTAATATTAAATGTCCACAATTGACATTTATTGATAAACGTGTACTCGAAACATTAATTACTTTATTTATCACCAAAACATTTCCAATTTAGTCGTTAGTTTCCGTTTAAAAATAGTAAATAACAAGATAAGTCTTGTTATCGATATTTTTGGTACAAAAGCCCATTTATTATTTATATTTCATAGTCTATTAGCATTTTCATGTTTATATATATATTTCGTCAAATTCCAATATTAATCTCATATCGTTATTCGTTTCGAGTCCACAAGCACGAGTCATGACTTCTCGGCTTTTAATCAATCAATAGTCTAAATTATACTAAAGTTCATGTTACGGCTTTGTCGGAGTCAACTATTGACTAAAAAGTCAAAGTAACATCGAAGTAGCTCAAAGTTGACAATATATATATCAAGTCCAATTTAAAAGTCATAATAGCGCAATTCAATCCCAAATCAATTCAAAACAATCTCGCCAACCAATCAATCAACCAAATATACTCGAAACCAATGTTATGACCCTAATGGTCATGACACGGTCACGGTTAAGACCACGTGAACCAAACAAGCTCTAGAAGCTTTTCGGTTCCACGCGTCTCATCCAAACCTCAACTATATCAACCAACAAGCTACCAAAATGACACGACCCGGACCCGTGGTCCATGTGGGTCTCGTACACAAACCATGAGCCACGTATGAGTCCCTAGTGGCTCGTACGCCTCATAACTCACATCCAAACACAACCAAATCACTTCCACAACATCCAAATCCAATCATTCAAGCTCTAATCATCAACCAAACATAAAACCCATCATCTATTCTAACCAAAAAGATGAAACTAAACCTAAAATGCATAAACTCATCAAATTGATACACCACACACTTACCAAACGCTAATTACTTGTTTATTTAGGTGTTAATTAGACTTAATTTTATGTTTCACCCAAAAGCCCTAAAAATCATCATAGGGTCGAAACCCTAAATTGCCATGCGTGGCTTATTATTACTTAAACAAGCTATAACCATGTTCCATTTACCTTATTCAAGATCGAATTGCAAAACCCACTTGAAACCCTAAATATCCGAATCTAAATCTTTAAATTTGAAGGTGTTAATGAGGGTTTTAGTGAGAGTATTATATATGGTTGGAAAGAGGAGAAAGAGAGCTTCAAGATGGTGGTGGAGGTGGGTGGTCACGCGCCGTCGTGTGGCCAGAGGTGGCCGGAATAGGGCGGCGGGCGGTGGTGGTTATAATTAGGGTTAGGGTTTTATTTTTGGGGAGAGAGAGAGTAGAGAGAGAAAGATGAGTTGTGTGTGTTTTTAGTGAGAGAACCAAATGTATGAAATGAGGGTGGATGGGGCTTTTTATACTAGGATATTGGGGACTCAAAAATAAATAAATATGGAGGAGGGGGTGGACGGCTCAAGCAAAAAGGAGGGGTCGTGGTCTCCATTTTTCGTAAACTATCCCGTTTACCCATTTTCGAGCTCATATATTGTCCCTCGAGTGTCCCACAACGTTCATTCGACTTTCTAACATCGTTATTTACGTTTTCCCACGAGTTTTGACTATTTATTTGTAAATTTTCGAGTTACGGTCTAAAAGTTACAATATTTCTCGTTTTAGGCTTTTCTAGTGCCGAATCGAATAGTGCCTACCAAATAGAGTTAAAACTCATACGATAACTCATTCAATAGTGAAATAAACAGTAAAAACCAATAGACGATATAAAATCAAGTCATGGTTTATAAAAATAGTGATAAAGGAAAAAGCTCGGTTTAGTTTAACGTAATGCGGTTACCTAAAATAGACTCCCTAAATTGCCAGTTGTCACAACCTCCCAGCCTCAGAAGAAACCCGTCCCAGATTTCACTCCGAGTTGCTTGGTGTCATAAAAAGTTTAGGATACTTCCTACGGAAAACGTCCTCACGTTCCCAAGGGAACTCTAGTCCATGCCGGGAGTTTCAATGAACCTTAATAATCGGAATACGGCTATTCTTCAGCCTTTTAATCTCACGGTCCATAATCTCAATCGGTTCCTCAACGAAATTCAATTTCTCATCAATACGAATATCTCTTAAGGGCACCACTATGTTTTCCTCCGAAAGACATTTCTTAAGTTTACTAACGTGAAAGACATTGTGTACACTACTCAATTCCGATGGTAGCTCCAGACGGTATGCTACCGATCCGATTCTTTCTAGGATTGGAAAGGGACCAATATATTGGGGATTGAGTTTTCAACATTTCCCAAAACGAACCACTCCTTTCCAAGGAGAAACTTTCAACATAACACGATCTCCAACCTGAAATTCTAAAGGTTTGCGTCTCTTATCGGCATAACTCTTTTGTCTATCACGAGCGGTTTGCAATCTGTTACGAATCTGAACTATCTTTTCAGTGGTTTCTAGGACAAGTTCGGGACCTGTAAGTTGACTCTCGCCAACTTCAGCCCAACAAACAGGAGAACGACATTTTCGGCCATACAGTGCCTCAAATGGGGCGGTCTTAATGCTAGAGTGATAACTATTGTTGTAAGAGAATTCGGCCAAAGGGAGGTGTCTCTCCCAGCCTTTGCCGAGATCAATAACACAGGCTCTAAGCATGTCTTCTAAAGTCTGAATGGTTCTCTCGCTTTGACCATCGGTCTGAGGATGGTAAGCAGTACTCATATCCAAATTTGTTCCTAATGATGTCTGTAATGATCTCCAAAAGTGGGATGTAAAACGACTATCCCTATCGGAAATGATAGATATCGGTACTCCATGACGGGATACTACCTCCTTAAGATACAATCGAGCAAGCTTATCAAGACTATCGGGTTCACTAATAGCTAAGAAGTGAGCAGACTTAGTTAAACGATCAACTATTACCCAGATAGCGTCATTGCCGCTAGCTGTTCTCAGTAACTTAGTGATAAAGTCCATGGTTATTCGCTCCCATTTCCATTCTGGGAGTTCGGGTTGAACTAAGAGTCCTGATGGTTTCTGATGTTCGGCCTTTACTTTAGAACAAGTCAGGCACCAACTGACATACTGAGCTATATCGGCTTTCATATTAGGCCACCAATAAAGTTTCTTAAGGTCCTGATACATCTTATCGGCTCCGAGATGAAAAGAGTATTTTGATTTATGCGACTCGTGCATAATCAACTCACGGATTCTACCATGAAATGGTATCCAGCTTCTGTCTTTGAAGCATAATGTTCCGTCGGAATGCTTCAAGAAGCCGTTTTCACTTTCCACCATTCCATGAAGATTCTCATAAGGACGGTTCTCTTCCGTCAATGCCTCTGCTTGGGCGGCTAAAATTTGAGACGGTAAGGGCGAAACAATGGTCATTCCTAAGGATCTAACAAGTAGGGGTGGAATGTCCTCCTTACGACTAAGTGCATCAGCCACAACATTAGCCTTACCAAGATGATAACGAATCTCACAGTCATAATCACTAAGCAATTCCAACCAACGACGTTTTCTCATGTTCAGTTCCTTCTGATCTAAGATATGCTTCAAGCTCTTATGGTCGGTAAATACTACACACTTAGTTCCATACAGATAATGTCTCCAGATCCTAAGAGCAAACACTAGAGCACCTAACTCAAGGTCATGGGTGGTGTAATTTTTCTCATGCTTCTTAAGTTGTCGGGATGCATAAGCAATCACCTTCTCCCGTTGCATCAAAACAGCACCTAAGCCTTTATGTGAAGCGTCGCAGTACACGACAAAGTCTTCGCTTCCTTCAGGCAAAGCTAGGATGGGCGCACTACACAACTTCTCCTTCAGAAGTTGGAATGCTTCTTCTTCCTTTTCTCCCCATTCATACTTAACATCCTTCTGTGTTAGTTTGGTCAGCGACTTAGCTATCTTGGAGAATCCCTCAATGAATCTCCTATAATAGCCTGCTAAACCTAGAAACTGTCGGATTTCTGATGGGTTCTTAGGAGCTGCCCATTCCTTAATGGCCTTAATCTTAGCTGGGTCAACATGAACACCTCGACTATCTATCACATGGCCTAAGAATTGCACGGACGGAATCCAAAATTCACACTTAGAGAATTTGGCATACAGCTTCTCCTCTCTCAACAATCCTAAAATGAGCCTCAAATGCTCCTCATGCTCTTCACTACTCTTGGAGTATATCAAGATGTCGTCTATGAATACTATCACAAACTTATCCAGGTATGGCTTACACACTCGGTTCATGAGATCCATGAAAACCGCTGGCGCGTTGGTCAAACCAAACGACATCACTTGGAATTCATAGTGTCCATAACAAGTCCTAAACGCCGTCTTAGGGATATCCTCCTCTCAAACTCTAAGCTGGTGATAACCAGATCGTAAATCGATCTTAGAAAAGACACTAGCTCCTTGGAGTTTGTCGAATAGATCATCTATTCTAGGTAACGGATATCGGTTCTTCACTGTCAACTTATTCAATTCCCTATAATCAATACACATCTGAAACGATCCATCCTTCTTCTTCACAAACAACACTGGTGCTCCCCACGGTGACGAACTTGGTCGAATTAATCCCTTCTCTAACAATTCTGCCAACTGTTTAGACAGTTCCTCCAATTCTCTTGGAGCAAGTCGATAAGGTGCCCGGGCTATGGGTGTCGCACCGGGTATCAACTCTATTTGGAATTCCACTTGTCGGACAGGTGGAATCCCTGGCAGATCATCAGGAAACACATCCAGAAATTCTCTAACGACGGGTACATCATTAAGGTTTCTTTCATTCTTCTCCTCGCTTTTCTTTTCAGAAATTCGAGCCAAGAAAAGACAACCTCCTCTATCGATGTACTTCTGAGCCTTAATACAAAAGATAATGCTCAACCGGGAAGGACTTCCACAGTCGCTCCGATCTCCTTGTATGCTCAGAACTTTTCCGCCATATGGTAAACGCACAATCTTCTCATCACAGATGATGTGTGCACTGTTCTTCGAAAACCAATCCATTCCGATAATGACGTCAAAACTTCCTAAGGTAACCGGCAATAGATCTATACTAAACGGGCGGTCTAAGAAACTTAAGGTACAACCTCGAACTACGGTTTCTATCTTCTCTCTATTCCCATTGGCTAATTCCACATCGTAACTAAACCCTAGAGGTGTTTGGGAGATTCCTAGTAATGGCATAAAATTGGTGGATACGAAACTCATATCCGCACCAGTATCAAACAGTATGGAAGCATAGCGATTATTGAGAAGGAACGTACCCGTAACTACGTTAGGGTCCTCACCAGCTTCCTTCCCAATAGCGTAAACACGCGTTGTTCCCATGTCTCTCTGCTGATTCCTAGCACCATGGTTTCCCTGGTTCTCCACAACCTCACGCTTCATAGGGTTTAAGCCATTATTTCCTACACCTCGGTTAGCAAATCCTCCTACATTACCGGGATTTCCTCTCATCCACGGCTCTCGGCACTCATTCTTAAAGTGTCCCTTCTTTTCACATCCAAAATAGGTGGCAGTGGCCTTCCAGTCCGCTCCTTGTGCAGTTTGAGCTGCAGCAAGTGGTCGGGACCTACAGTCTTTGGCCAAATCTCCTACCTTAGAGCACTTCCTACACACATTCGGGCATAGTCCATGGTGGTGTCGGTTACAACGACCACACACAGGTTTACTACCTTCATAATCTTTCCTTCCTCCATTTCCTATGGCGAACACCCTGGCTGTCTCATGCCGTTTGTTGCCATTCCCTTTAGAAACTTCGTTCCGCTTCCTGTTATCACTCCTATCATTCTTACCCTTGTCTCCTAATTCTAGTACATAAGAGTCCATCAAACGATGAGCCACAGTAATTGCCTCATGCAAATTAACTGGCTTCGCAGCGATGACATCATTTCGAGTAGCTATAGGCAATCCATCAGTATACCTCTCAATCCTAAGTTCTTCAGTACAAACCATATCAGGGCAAAGCAATGATAACTCTTGGAAACGACGAGTATAAGTCGCCATGTCAGTACCCTTAATCTTATGGTTCCAGATCTCACTCTCTAACTTCTTAACTTCATTCCTAGGATAGTAAGTCTTGATCAGGAGAGTCTTAAACTGAGTCCAAGTCATACTATAAGCTACCTCAATTCCTACGGATATGTGATAATTGTTCCACCAGGTTAACGCTTCTTCCTTCAAGGTATATGTTGCATACTTCACCTTACAATCCTCCTCACAATTACTAACAGCAAACACAGATTCAGTTTTCTCCAACCACCTAGTTAGGCAAACTACTCCCTCAGTTCCTCCAAACTCAATGGGACCACAGAATCGGAACTATTTGTAGGTATAACCTCGAGTTCGATTCAGCATTGGGGTTCCACTAGAGGTGTTAGAGAGATTAGTCTCAGCTTGCAGTTCAGCGATACGCTGCGCCACTAACTGGTCAACATGGGTTGGGTTCACACGTGGAGGGTTTTGTGGAACAGGACCATTCTCAGCACGGTCGTTCACATTCGGGTTTTCTATAGCTGGGTTATCAGGGTTCGGGTTCTCAACAGGTGGTGTGGTCGGGGCCGGACGACGACCTCGACGGACAGGGGCAACAACAGCAGCAGGAGCTGCTCGGTTGTTCCTAAGCGGATTTCGTCTTGTTGCCACCATTATGGAGGCAAGAAGAACAGTTTCATAAGTTCACAATTCACGCTCTAAAGATAGAGTTGGGTTCCAAGGATCACCCAATAACACCTGAATACATAATCAAGGCCAACAGGGATAACGCAATATCAAAGTGAAACAATCAAATACCGAATCATAACTAAGGTGCACGTTCCAATAACCATAACTCATAGGTTTCAAAAGTGGAAATACATGGATGGATACGAAGAAATCAAAAACGATCCTAACAACGATACTAGTAAGACAACTAGGATAATCCTACATCTCGAACCAAGTACTACTTAGGTTCAAGATGGTACAAAACCATGAATCCAATACTATCTAGCCCCTTCTACGAATACCACTAACCGATCTCCTAACATCATCCATCACTCTCCATAGTGACAAAATCCCCAAACGCTGAGAGTCGCAATCCTTCATAAGATTCACGACCTCCTTCTCCAAACCATCGACCTTGCGCTGAAGCACTTGGTCTGCCTCCAAGGCTGTCAAGCACTCTGTATGCTGGTCTCCAACCTGCTCAAAGAGTCCCGATAGGCCTTCTCTCAAGGCCATCGACTTCTTCCCTATCTTAGTCAAATCTATCCTCAAATCCTCTACACCAGTCCTCGTTACTCCATCTAATCGATCTGACAACCTACTGAGACTAATATTCTGGGATATAATCCTCCTCAAGATCAGACCCGTACCGCCATACTCTTTGGGCTCTGAAGCAATCTCCGATGGCATCTCAGATCCTAACGGGCTACCTATATAAGGTGAGTAAGGTGGTGAGTCAATGTCTAAAGGCTGTCCAGGGGACTCAGGCTCAGGCAAAGGAGAACCTGGTCCTAGAGAATGTGCAGGACTCTGCAATGGAGGAGTACCCCCTTCTGGGATATCCTCATCATCCTCATCTACATATTGTTCCTCAATCTCATGCTCCTCCTCGACCTCATGCTCCTCCTCGCCCTCATCCATAGAGGGAGAGTCCATGATTCGGAGTCTCTGTGCAGGTAAATCATGAGGTGGTATACTAGGAGATATAGGCCTCCTAAGACATGGTGATGCTGGTGGTGATGACAGAAGAGAGTGGGCTGCTAAACGGATAGGTGATGATGGTGGTCTCACGGACATGCGGGCAGTGCTACAAGCAAGCCTAGGAGTATGTGCTCGCGCTAAGACCTGATGTAAAGTGAGCAGCCTAGATGAGCTAGGACGATCTAATGATGATGAACTAGTGTGACGGGCAATCTCATAAGGATCACCCAATCTCATAAGGATCACCCTGCGCAACCGTTATGAGAGTCAATGATGGCGAACTAGCAACAACAAGGAACTCCTCAGACACATCAAAAGCTAGTGAAGGCATAGTCTGTGACAATGGCATAGGGTAGGTATAAGTGTTCGAAACAACTAGTTTTAATAAGCGCATAAACTTAACCCAAACATATATCACATAATGAAAGCTTTTAAAAGTGTAGGTACTGCATTACTCAAAATATGCCTTTAAATAAAACACATAAGTTCTGTTCCATCACATAATCCCATAGCAAATCAATCGAGTTCAAAACTCCAAAATCACAATATATCGTTTCCTCAAATCAAATTCCGTAATATCTCGATAATCACATCTCATTTTCCAAAATCAAAAAATCATATCTCCAAATCATAACGTTTCCATAATCAGTTCACAATATCTCTTAACAGATCATCTCATAATTCAAATCGCAGTTCATACCTTATTCAAATAAGAAGCTTCGGCTTGGCAAGCGGGCGTGCGTCGGTCGAGGATCAATTTTCTCAAAAAGTGGTTATAGTTTAGGGTTTATAAAATACCTAATTCTCTATAACCTTGAGCTCTGATACCAATCTGTAACACCCCCAAATCTCGGTGCAGCGGAAGACTTAATCAAGTTTTCAGGGCGTTACTATTGGATTGGTATCGCACACAAGTATAGCAAAAAGATAGTCATTTAACATTCAAAACCAATCCCAAATTTTGTTATTCAAAACATTTAATCCAAAAGTGTAAATATTAGGCCCAAAATATGATTTAATAAAATAGGTCCCCAAAGTTTATCAGAGTCAGAATGATCCTTGAACCCTGCCTTCTTGCCAAGCTTCCACAAACCACGTATTCCAAACATCTTTCAAATACCTGAGAAATCATGCTAAAAGGTCAGCTTACGCTGGTGAGTTTATAGGTTTAAGTTCAACAAAATCATAGTGGACCTGTAAGAGTTGATTTGCTATGCAAGACCTAAGATAGATAAATACCGATCCTACCCGGATCACCAACCATAAACATGTCCCGCATCCAGGGACTACTCGGGCCCAGCGACTCTAGTCCAGCACTGTCATGGCAAAATCTAGAACAATTGCCAACCCCGGACTAGGTCGAGGTAGAAGTCTATTCTTAGCTAGGCAACAGATATAGCAATTAGGATTGCTACCCTAGTCTAAGGCAACAACTACCGCACATCTATCTAAACAGTCAAGCATATAAGCAAATCCAAATAGTTTTCACGGTCCGAAAACAGTAGCATGATTCTCACCCCAATACAGTTAAAAACGTAGATAAAAGTGGGGCTATGAAACTCACCTCAAGCAATCAACGTACGAATAAACACTAGCAGAAGATAACAGTAATCACGGCACAGCAACTATCGACTCGGCACAACCTATTAATGTAGACCAAACTTAATATATATATTCCTCGAAATCAACGTTATCTACCCCAATGTATTCCATTTCGTTATTTCCAAAAATGTCTCTTTCACCATTTAATCCTAGTGTTTGGTATTCCTCATGTGGGTGTATCGACTCAATATGATGCTATGAATGCACTCAAACAACCCATATGTAACTCAATGCAACACAATGAGACGTCTAAGCGATAAGCTCTATTGTCCAATAAGTTTCGGAATAAATAGTAGACCTTATCGAATTCGTCAACTCGATAAACTCATTTATTTACTCGTGTCGCTTATTATCCCATAAATCAATCGTATCCTAAAGAGTCATAAGGATAATTGACCCAATAATAAGGTTACCCAACGTACCTAGCGGGCTCTTATTAGATTCGTCAACCTAATAAGTCCGCTACCTACGTGGATCAACATTATTAATGCTAGGTTATCCGTAACCCATGCACACAACGTAAGCAAATAAATACTTAAACTAATATTAAATGTCCACAATTGACATTTATTGATAAACGTGTACTCGAAACATTAATTACTTTATTTATCACCAAAACATTTCCAATTTAGTCGTTATTTTCCGTTTAAAAATAGTAAATAACAAGATAAGTCTTGTTATCGATATTTTTGGTATAAAAGCCCATTTATTATTAATATTTCATAGTCTATTAGCATTTTCATATTTATATATATATATCGTCAAATTCCAATATTAATCTCATATCGTTATTCGTTTCGAGTCCACAAGCACGAGTCATGACTTCTCGGCTTTTAATCAATCAATAGTCCAAATTATACTAAACTTCATGTTACGGCTTTGTTGGAGGCAACTATTGACTAAAAAGTCAAAGTAACATCGACGTAGCTCAAAGTTGACAATATATATATCAAGTCCAATTTAAAAGTCATAATAGCGCAATTCAATCCCAAATCAACTCAAAACAATCTCGCCAACCAATCAATCAACCAAATATACCCGAAACCAATGTTATGACCCTAATGGTCATGACACGGTCACGGTTAAGACCACGTGAACCAAACAAGCTCTAGAAGCTTTTCGGCTCCACGCGTCTCATCCAAACCTCAACTACATCAACCAACAAGCTACCAAAACGACCCGACCCGGACCCGTGGTCCATGTGGGTCTCGTACACAAACCATGAGCCACGTACAAGTCCCTAGTGGCTCGTACGCCTCATAACTCACATCCAAACACAACCAAATCACTTCCACAACATCTAAATCCAATCATTCAAGCTCCAATCATCAACCAAACACAAAACCCATCATCTATTCTAACCAAAAAGATGAAACTAAACCTAAAATGCATAAACCCATCAAATTGATACACCACACACTTACCAAACACTAATTACTTGTTTATTTAGGTGTTAAATAGACTTAATTTCATGTTTCACCCAAAAGCCCTAAAAATCATCATAGGATCGAAACCCTAAATTGCCATACGTGGCTTATTATTGCTTAAACAAGCTCTAACCATGTTCCATTTACCTTATTCAAGCTCGAATTGCAAAACCCACTTGAAACCCTAAATATCTGAATCTTAATCTTTAAATTTGAAGGTGTTAATGAGGGTTTTAGTGAGAGTATTATATATGGTTGGAAAGAGGAGAAAGAGAGCTTCAAGATGGTAGTGGAGGTGGGTGGTCACGCGCCGTCGTGTGGCCGGAGGTGGCTGGAATAGGGCGGCGGCCGGTGGTGGTTATAATTAGGGTTAGGGTTTTATTTTTGGGGAGAGAGAGAGTAGAGAGAGAAAGATGAGTTGTGTGTGTTTTTAGTGAGAGAACCAAATGTATGAAATGAGGGTGGATGGGGCTTTTTATACTAGGATATTGGGGACTCAAAAATAAATAAATATGGAGGAGGGGGTGGACGGCTCAAGCAAAAAGGAGGGGCCGTGGTCGCCATTTTTCGTAAACTATCTCGTTTACCCATTCCCGAGCTCATATATTGTCCCCCGAGCGTCCCACAATGTTCATTCGACTTTCTAACATCGTTATTTACGTTTTCCCACGAGTTTTGACTATTTATTTGTAAATTTTCGAGTTACGGTCTAAAAGTTACAATATTTCTCGTTTTAGGCTTTTCTAGTGTCGAATCGAATAGTGCCTACCAAATAGAGTTAAAACTGATACGATAACTCATTCAATAGTGAAATAAACCGTAAAAACCAATAGATGATATAAAATCAAGTCATGGTTTATAAAAATAGTGATAAAGGCAAAAGCTCGGTTTAGTTTAACGTAATGCGGTTACCTAAAATAGACTCCCTAAATTGCCAGCTGTCACATATACAATGATGCTGGTTTGATTGAGATGACACTCAATACTAGTCATGGTAGGATTTCATCCTTGTTAATGGCCATGTGAACTAATTGTGCTACTAAAAGCACAGCTGCATTATACATTAAAAGAATAAGAATACTTTAAACTTAAAAATGTTTGAAAGTTTAATTGTCATAAATTGGTGATAGAGGATGTCATACACTTTATGAATTATTATGTGGATTGGTGAATGCACACATACAAGGACTTCACTAATTGAATTCTTGAAATAAGTATTCTCAAAATTATGATAGATCAAGTTGGTTGAGTTATGCCTTGTCAACAAGTATGATTGTCATTACTTGATGCATAATTCATCAACTGGAATTTTCATACATTGATCTATTTGGTATTTGGATAAGGGATGTTAAACAATTGTTATAATAAATCAAATAGTTGGTATGTTTGATTTTATAATATATTGTATCCTGTATTTGCATGTTTAATCCTTGAATAAATTTATTTATTCTAAATCGTCCGTTGTCAATTAATGATAATGGAGTATCGTTAAATTAAGACAAATTTGAGTGATTTGGTAGAATATACTTAAAAGTATATTGATGAGAAAGCATACCAATTTCAGATGATATTCAATGAATTAAATATAGGACTTATCCTAACTACATAATTTACTTTATGGATATTGTTGTTAAGTAAATTATGAATAGTTATCCTCAGACTTGAGATACCAGATAAGTGTCATGAATGTAGTGCACTTCTGTGGAACAATTTAACGCTATACGTAACTGGTAGTCATAAGGGTTGTTTCCAGAAGTGTTGCAAAGTTTGTAGGTTAGTCTCGTAGTCAAAATAGAATTTGTTCATTCAAATTTATTTGGAGTTTAATACTGTTGGGACCCTCGTAGGGTTGACAAGATGTTTGCATGGCCATGCCCAAGATCTCCTCTGAATATGTTCAGAAGATTTGATATTCTTGCTCAATCACTTATAACGAGAAATAGAATGGTTAAATAAAGAATGACTTAATTCTATATCTTTATTTAACATGGTATTAGAAACAAAAAGATAATAATAATGAGAAATCATTAAAAGGTTTTTCCAGGAGCTTTACTCGAGTTGTACTAGAGGCATCGAAGTGTTGCCAGACGCTAACCGTTGTGATCACACTATTAAGATATGTCCAAGTGGGAGCTCTTGGTTTAATGGACAAAATATTAATAGATGTGTGTTAGGATCGAATTCGAGACCACGGGATTGCACACTTTACGTATGAGAATTAAAGTTAATAATTAAATATAAATGTTATATTTATTTATTAATTACACGAAATAATATATAACGGACGTTAAGTTAATTAAGTGTAATGTACTAACGATCGTTAAATGTTAATTGGAAGGACTAGATTGAAAAATAGAGATCGAGAAGGTTCTAGAATCCCATGGGGAGTTCAAACCAATCGGTTATGGGTTTTCCAAACCCAATCCATATCTAACTTGGTCACCAAGTTATATTGGGTATAAATACAGGGCCTAGGGTCTTAGTTTTTCATCTCTTGTACTCATAATCTAAAACTTAAAACCTTGTTTGTGTGTTTTTGATTATAACCGATCATACAACCCTCCTTGGGTGTCGATCATCTTGTTTATCCAAAACAAATTGTTTCGTGTTTTTAAAACTAGCATTACTTTAATTTGATTTAGTACGTGTGTACAAGAACGTGGTACAATCACACTATTGATTGTATCTTGGATTGAATTACAAAACGGTAAGGGGTAATTCACATAATCCTTATAAACCCTAATTAGGGTTCATCTCAATTGCTAGTTTTGTGGAATTGATTCTTGTTCGGCTAGAATAAAAAAGGTACGCATACTTTATGTTTATGTTAGTTAATTATTCATTATTCGTTCCTATATGCTTCCGCATGTTTATTTGATGTTTTATGTGTTTTATATATGATAGTCATGTTATATAATTCCAACATCATGTATGCCAACGTAAGCTACACAAAGGTAATAGTCTTGAAATGAAACAAGTCCTCCCACAAGTGGAATGTTTATAGTGTTCTAATTGATCAACCAGCAACTGTTTTGGAGAAGAAACTTGTACAATAGGACAAGACCATTGCAATGTATGTGCTAATTCAGTAGGTTAATGGCACTAAAGAAGATGCTACTTGGGAGTTGTTTGATGACATGATCACAAGATTTTCACAGTTTTCATGGAATTCTTGAGGACAATAATCATTTGAAGAGGGAAGCATTGGTAAGAAGCTGAAATGGTAAATGAAACTCACCGAAGATTCAAAGAGGGTTCTTGGCGGGAAAATCAGTTACTAATCATTTTGTGTATAAAACTCATGTTTTGTCATCAGCTTTCAGTTTGTAAAAACATTTCCTTTCATCTCTTGTAATAATACAATCATTCAATTCAATAACAACACTCAATTCCACCAACAACTCGAAATTACTTCTTGTTATTAATTTCATGTTTTTGTGTGAAGTTCTTATTTTAATTCTATCGATTTCTGAAAAGAGCATATCAACCTTCTTGGGGAATGTCACTATGATCCCACATTCTCTCAAAGAAACTTTAAAAGAAACAACTAGTGATGAGATAGACTCGATCCATTTAGTTGCTCAAGCTTCGGGGTTAGCACACCTTCCACAACATGTGCTCAAGGGGTAAAAGCCTTACGATTAAAATGGGTGTTTTATAGGATAGAGAAAAAGATGATATCAATGGGTTGACTTTAAAGTCAGATATTAGTCGTCAAAAGCTACAGGGGGAAAGGAAGTTTCATATACATATGATTAGTTCTTACAAGACAATTCATGTCATTGCCATTAAAAAGTATGCATTCATCAAATGGATGTGAAAATCCACCCTGATTTAATAAATATCTACATGAAGCAACCTTACTCGTGCATGAACTATACCAAGGAACATACATATGACATTTTTTCTCTCTTTTTTTGAAAGGCATTTACAGTATATTCAATTTCACGCAAACACACTAATATCGATCAATTGTCCATCACAGAACTTGAACCTACAATCTGTTAATTGGGACCTTAAGGGCCCGTTTGGTTCGGCGGAATCCTAATGATTCTGGTGGAATTGGAATCCAATTCCATTTCATAACGTGTTTGGTTGAAAAATTTTAAGAATTTGGAATCTAAATTCCATTCCTTACTGTGTTTGGTTGGCAAACGGAATGGCATGAAATTCCTTTAAAATGCCATATATATGGAATTCAACATTCCATGGCAATATAATATGAGAAGGATTGTTTACAATTCCATGGAATTCATATTATCTTTATTATTGTCATTGCTATTATTATTATTATTATTATTATTATTATTATTATTATTATTATTATTATATCTTTTTCATTACTTTTTTTTGTTTTTTTTTTTTTTTTTTTTTTTTTTTATTTATTTTATTATTATTATTATTATTATTATTATTATTATTATTATTATTATTATTATTATTATTACTATTTTTATTATTATTTTTTTTATTATAAACGATCATTTAATTATTATTGTTATTATTATTTTTTATAAACAACCATGTTACTAAGATTTAAAAATTATTATTTATTTAAAATTGATATAAATTATTATTATAAATTTTTTTATTATTATCATATTTAAAAATTATTTTTTTTAAATTAAATATAATTTATTTATAGCTTACTTTTTTAATTTATACTTTAAAAAATACAATTGCATTTTATATAAAAAAATTATTTATTTAATATATTAGTTTATATAATACTCCCTCCATCCTATAATAATTGTCCACTTTGACTATTTTGAGTCTTTCTTGTTCAACTTTGACCATTAATATTTTTATTTGTGTTATATATTACTTGATGAAAATTATACTAAATTAAAATACATTTAAAACTCAATCTATTCATATATTTTTTACCAAGTATTATGTTATACAAATAAAAATATTTATGATAAAAGTTGAATAATAAAGACTTAAAAAAGTTAAAGTGGACAATTATTATAGGACGGAGGTAGTATTATTTAAAAAATTATTATTAGAATTTGATAAGTAATTTATTTATTAAATAATATTTAGTTTATTAATCTTATACTAAAATTAAATTTTAAATATTTTAATATAATTGTTTTTTCTCATTTCATTCTTCCAACCAAACATGCGCTAGTATTTGCAAATTTCAATTCCGTCATATTTTAAATCCTAAGGATTTCAATTTCTAACATTTCATTCCTTCACATTCCAATTCCTTAAACAGATTCCAATTCCGTCAAAAACATTCTACGAACCAAACGAGCCCTAAGATTCTCAGTATCACTAGGTGAAAATCCATTTGGTATTTATCATGCATAAGACATATCTATCCTTTTTTTTCTCTTAATGACAAAATAACAACAATCTCACAATAAATACAGTAACTATCTCACACAATTGTCTCATACAACACTTGGACCACAACTAATTGATTGAGGAGGATTTCACCACTAGGCTACAATCTCTTTGCAGAAGGCATCTATTTTGTTCTCGCCCGAATGAGTGACGTAAGGATGCATGAAAGAAGGAGAAATGTCTGCGAGATCGATTCCGTAGGACGTATACACAACCTTAAATATTGTAATAAAGGTGTGTATCTTTTTTTGCCACCTTCTGAAATCATTCCCTCAAACTTTTCGAGTTTTCCAAACTTAGTAGTCATTTTCAACTGTATCTTCTTGACCATGATCAAAACATTAATACCTTATTTTTTTTTCCTAAGAAAATTGGGGTTGCGTTGTCATGATGATCTTAGAAATTTGACTAAATTGTGTATAATCCGCTTTCCAAATAAAGTAATTCGACCATTATTGTCTAGGTTACACAAAATATCTATTGCGATATGAGTGTAGTCAAAGTACTCTGTTTCTAGGCACACAAGACATATCGTAACAAAAAGAGTTCCTTATTTTCATTAGTGTTAGATGATTTTTATAGATGGAACTGACGGTTAATGTCGGTTAAAGCGGTTAACTATCAACATTCGCAACTGTTGGCAAATAGTTATGTGATGTATACCAGATTGTAAACAACCAGAAATCAGTTATGAAATGTAGTTGTTGATGAAAACAAACAGGGAATCACATAAGAAGAAATGAAACCGTATTATTAATCAAATGATTCACTTAGTTTGTAATGGAATTAAGAGAGAGGAATATTACAAGTCTTTTCGTGAATGCATTACAAGTGAAATGGAAAAGAGTATTTATACAATTGGGAGTAAGGAGAAATAGGAGGAAGGAGCAAAACAGACTTTCCCGCCAAAAGTTATAACTAACTTTTGGCTTATCAGTACTTTCTAAGCTAGCAGTACTTTCTAAATTGGCGCGTATCAAATCCCTTCTCCTTAACATTTGACTTTCCACAGTCAAAAAGCACCTTCATTTGCTTCCTCTTGATCAAACCCAGGGTACTTCTTCAGTAATTCAGTATATAGTTCCCAAGTTGCCTCTTCTTCACTACCATTTGACCATTGTACTAACACATAAACAGCAGCCCTATTGTTAACCTTTCCCAATCTTCTGTCAATGATTTTCACTGGAAACACTGATAAGAGTCCTTCATTGTCACACATGGGAAGAGTTCCAGGCTTATCAACCACCCCTTTGCAAAGCTTTAGTTGGGACACATGAAATACTTGATGGATTTGAATACCACTTGGAAGCTGCAATTTATAAGCCACATTGCCAATCTTCTCTATGATCTTGAAGGGACCATAGTACTTAGCTGAGAGTTTGTTGTAAGGACTTTGCCTAGCTGTTACTTGCCTGTATGGTTGTAATTTCAAATAGACCCAAACACCTTCTTCAAAATTTCTATCAGTTATGTGTTTATCTGCCAAACTTTTCATCCTATCTTGTGCTCTCTTAAGATGAAATTTAAGCATGTTAATCACCTGCTCTCTTGCCTGCATTGTCCTATCCACAGCTTCAACTCTAATTTCTCTTGGCAAATAAGGCATGTGGATGGGTGGTGTTTGACCATATAACACTTCAAATGGAGTGGTTTGGATAGCATTGTGGAAATTTGTGTTATACCAAAACTCTGCCATTGAAAGGCATTGTGTCCACTCTTTTGGCTTCTCACCAGACATACATCTTAGGTAGCACTCCAGACACCTATTCACCACTTCTGTCTGTCCATCTGATTGTGGATGGTAGGTTGTTGACATTTGCAGTTTAACTTTCAAAGCCTTGAACAATGATTGCCAAAAAGCACTTAGGAACACTTTGTCTCTGTCACTTACAATGGTGTTTGGCAAACCATGTAACTTGTAGATGTTATCTAAGAACACTTGTGCCACTTATGCAGCTGTGAAAGGATGTTGAAGGGAAATAAAGTGAGCATACTTACTCAGCCTGTCCACCACCACTAATATAGCAGTCTTCCCATGAGATTTTGGCAGTCCTTCCACAAAGTCCATGGATATATCACTCCATACTCTAACTGGTATAGGCAAAGGCTGCAAGAGTCCTGGATAGGCACTAAGATCAGGCTTTTGCCTCTGACAGACATCACATTCCCTGATCCATTGTTTAACCACTTTTCTCATTCCCTTCCAATAACAAATAGAACTCATCTTCTGCACAGTCACTTGAACACCAGAATGCCCACCAACTGATTCATTGTGGATTTGTGAGAAGATTTTCTTTCTGAGTATCTCATTACCTCCCACCACCAACCTACCTTTCCTTCTTAACTGGCCATTAGACCAAGTGTACTTTGTTGATTGAAAATTAGGATCTTCAGACTGCTTTATTAATTTAGCCAACTTCTCATCTGTCACCCAACTTTCTTCAATTTCTTTGAGAAGTCCAGTGGTCACATTAGTAGCTATCATTGCCAATAATTGACCCTGCATTTCCTTCCTAGACAAAGCATCAGCTACCATATTTTCACTGCCCTTCTTATAGACAATTTCATAATCGTACCCAAGCAATTTAGGCAACCATTTAACTTGAAAAGGAGTAGTAAGCCTTTGATTCAACAAGTATTTGAGGCTGAAGTGGTCAGTCTTGATCTTAAAATGTCTACCCATTAAGTAACCCTTCCACTTCTCCAATGCCAAAATGACAGCTAAAAATTCTTTTTCATAAGTGGACAAAGCTTGATGTCTGAGAGATAAGACCTTACTCAGGTATGCCAATGGATGACCATCTTGCAACAACACAGCACCAATACCAGTTCCACATGCATCAGTTTCCACAGTGAATTCTTTCTCAAAGTTTGGCAACCCCAACACTGGTGCTTGTATCATGGCTAACTTCAATTGCTCAAAAGCTTCTTGAGCTATGTCAGACCACTCAAAAGAGTTCTTCTTCAATAATGCAGTTAATGGCTTACTGATGATTCCATACCCCTTAATGAACCTCCTATAATAGCCTGTGAGTCTCAAAAATCCTCTCAGTTGCTTTACATTCTTGGGTGTAGACCAATCTTTCATAGCCTCAATCTTAGAAGGATCTGTTGCAACCCCTTTATTAGTGATGATATGACCCAAGTACTCCACCTGAGACACTGCAAAAGTGCACTTGCTCCTTTTTGCAAACAAGGTGTGAGCCTGCATAGTCTGCAAAATCATTTTAAGGTGTACAATGTGTTCTTCAATTGACTTGCTATAAACCAGAATGTCATCAAAGAAAACCAATGTGAACTTCCTCAAATAGGGTTTAAAGATCTCATTCATTAGTGATTGAAATGTGGAAGGGGCATTTGTGAGTCCAAATGGCATCACTAAAAACTCATAGTGGCCATTATGAGTTCTGAATGCAGTCTTATGAATGTCTTCCTCCTTCATTTTGATTTGGTGATACCCAGACCTTAAATCAAGCTTTGAAAACACCACTGACCCATGTAATTCATCTATCAATTCTTCTATCATAGGTATGGGAAATTTGTCTTTGACAGTATTCTTATTCAATTGTCTATAGTCAACACACATTCTCCAACTGCCATCCTTCTTTTTAACCATGACTATAGGAGAGGAGAAAGAACTTTGACTAGATCTGATGACACCAGCATCCAATAACTCTTATACCATCTGTTCAATGGCATCCTTTTGGCTAGGAGGATGCCTATAGGGTCTGATGTTAACTGGAGGAGTGTTTGGCATAAGAGGAATGTGATGATCATGTGATCTTTTTGGTGGTAAACCAGTGGGAACTTCAAACACACCTTTAAAGTCATCCAGAATTTCATCAATCTTATGTGACTCAATCATACTTGTCCCTACCATGCTACAGAATGACACAGGACATACACACAGTGTCATAGAATTCAACATAGCACTATTATGTTCTCTAGGTTGCATCCATTGAAGTGTAGCTTGTTGAGAACCTCTTAGCAACACCTTCTTATTCCCCACATAGAACCTCATGGTTAATTTCTCAAAATTGCACATAATTTCCTCCAAAGTAGACAACCACTGTATTCCCAACACCACTTCACAACCTCCTAAAGGTAGTACCATAGCATCAATCATATAAGTTTCTTCTCCCATGATCACAGATAAACCACAACACATCAAAGTACTAGTCATGGCTTGACCATTAGCCACAGACACTTGCAAAGGACACATAGTTTTAGTCTTACAACCCAACTTCTTGACAGTCTGCAAATCAATGAAATTATGTGTACTTCCACAATCCACAAGCACATGCACCCCTTGTTTTCCTACCATACCCTTAACCCTCATTGTCTGATAATTGTATACACCAGTAAGTGCATTCAATGAGATTTGAGCAACCATTTCATTATTATGATCAATTTCAATAGTCTGATCATAATTCCCCAAATGACCCATTTCATCATTAGTCAATTCTTCTTCCACATACTCAATTTCCTCATCTATCACTACTTCTAATGAATGCAATTGACCACTACATTTGTGTCTAGGCACATATTTTTGGTCACAGTAAAAACAAAGATTCTTAGCTCTCTTATCCTCCAATTCCTTTTGAGTCAATCTCTTAAAGGGTCTATTCTCACCATATGGTGTTCTTGTGGGTGCAGGCAAAGCCATGGGTCTATTAACTGGTTTTGGTAAAATACCCTTCTCCTTATTGACATAACCATTATTAACAGATCTCATAGGAGATTGGAAATTATACCTTGGCTTTAAGGCAGCATTAGTGGCTTCTTGTTTCTGTGCCTGACAATACACATCCATTAATGTTGACAACTTAAACATCCTAATGGGCATCCCAATTTCATCCTTCAAACCCCCAATGAACAAACTGATGGCATATTCTTCACTCAACTCCACCTTATTCACCAATTCTTCAAACAAATCTTGATACTGTTGCACACTACCAGTTTGTTTCAAATTCTTCAAATCCATCATTGGATCTTCAAAACATGAACCAAATCTTTGCAAGGCTTGTTTCTCATACACCTCCCAAGAACTGTTTTCACCGAGTCTCTTAATGAACTGCTGATGCCACACTAAGGCCTTGTCATACACATGCATTGCAGCAATCCCCACTTTCAATTCATCATCTACATTATCAAGACAAAAGAACTGCCTACATCGGAATATCCAACCCTTTACATCATCCCCATTGAATCTTGGAAACTCCAATTTAGACAACCTTCCATATTGTGTAATCAGTTGTCCACCATTTCTACCATTGTTACCACGATTGCCAGAACTGGTACCCTCACCATTCTTCATTCTTTGCATTTCAGCCATCAAATCTGCCATAGTTCTTTGCAAATCACTAACAGTTTGTTGTAGTGATTCCATTGAAGAATCTTGATTACTAACTGTGGTTCTTGTGTTCACCATCTCACCAGTAATGTTATTACTCATCTACAATGGAATAACAACTACTGGTCCTATTCTAGATTATCCAAACCAAGTGCTTCTGATCAGCTTGTTCAAGGCTAGAGAATTTAACCACTTATGGGCTAGCCTTGTGACCGTACAAATGTTTGGCACTAATCTGATGTAATAGAATAGGTGAAATTAGTGGTGACTAATTTCTTTGCCGGAAAATCTTGTTTCTTGCCGGAATTTCGCCGGAAAAGATGACCGGAAAATCAAGAATGTCAGTTTAACACTCTTGAATATTATATGGTGCCAGAAAAGGGCTCTGATACCAATTGATGTATACCAGATTGTAAACAACCAGAAATCAGTTATGAAATGTAGTTGTTGATGAAAACAAACAGGGAATCACATAAGAAGAAATGAAACCGTATTTGTAATCAAATGATTCACTTAGTTTGTAATGGAATTAAGAGAGAGGAATATTACAAGTCTTTTCGTGAATGCATTACAAGTGAAATGGAAAAGAGTATTTATAAAATTGGGAGTAAGGAGAAATATGAGGAAGAAGCAAAACAGACTTTCCCGCCAAAAGTTATAACTAACTTTTGGCTTACCAGTACTTTCTAAGCTAGCAGTACTTTGCTAGCAGTACTTTCTAAATTGGCGCGTATCATTATGGTGGTTGGGTTTTTTGCAGTAAAAAAGGGTAAATCCATTTATACTTATTCAAATAGTTATGTTGGTTGAATTTTGGCGTGAATGGGGCCTCAACCACCCATTGGACCCTACAAGGGGTGCTGACCCTTTGACTTACATGTCTTTGTTGTGGTTAGAAACATATTAGCTCACGAGTATGCATTTTATACTTTCCTAACTCGTATTCGAGCTTAACATGAGATCTCATTAAAAATCACCCACAAGAATCCCTATGAATGCAATAAAAAACAATCAAGGTCAGACACACACCAACAAAGATTCACAAGGTATGTCATAACAAAGGCATACAAAGGCATTGATGTTAGTCTTGCCTAATAAGGGATGCCACTATAATTGAATGTGCGGTGATACTTGTGCATAATGGATTTCCAATCAACAACAATGGTTACAATACAAATGTGGGAAAAATACGGGGGTCGGTACATTAAAATGACGTCTATATGTAGTGTGCAAGTGAATACGAGTGTTACTTGAAAGTGAATACACATTTCGCTGTCGAAATGAAATATTAAATGTGATCACTACCACTCTACCACTATCACTGGACACAAAAGGAATATTAGGATATGAGATATAAAAAGGTTAGAGTCTTAGAGCTAGAACAACTACGTTGTTGATGCTCCGAGTTAAAAGACTGTACACAACACAAGATAACACGTTAACCACAGATGGCAAGACAATGTGCTTAAAGCTGTGGTGGAGTCTAAAATGGGCTTCATGACTTGCTTATAGTGATTTTCATGATATATTCATGAATAGCATGTTACGAGTATTTAGAAATGAAGGGAATGCTTTGGCATTTGTAATTACATTAACAAAAGTTGAAGACAGTCAAGACTCTCAGGTGGTGTCTTTCTAAAGATAAGGAATTTAATGCAAGGGATACATGTTATAAGGGATGAGTGAAACCAACTGGAGCTTTCACAATGTTTTAAGTAAAGAGAAATCGCTTTCTAGAACCTCTCATGTAGGCCGGGTGGTTACTAGATAGAGACTACAAGCTGTAGTAAATAAGAGACGGTCATTAGTAAGAATTAATCAACTAAACGCAACAGCATCTCTATCGTTTGACCTAGTGGCTTAACTGCAAGTGGCTTTAAAGACTCCTAAGACCCTATCGAATAGGGCGTGTAAGTCAACTATTGCAATGAGTCCCTCTATAAGCCCTTATAATCCGATCTGATTCAAGTAAGATTACCTTATGTACCATATCGATCCTTATTACAATTCTGGCAAGTCAAGCTTCTTGGCTATTTAGTCAATATTCTTAATAGACAGCGGTAAATGTTGCAAGGTGAATACTTGGGGAAATGGAATAATTTTATAGTTTAGGTTTGGGCTGTTGTTAATAGTTTGATTTTATGACATATAAACCAAAGGTAGTTTGTGTATCGTAGAGGTGCTGTTTAGCTTAATGGATATACGATGTTAGTTGACGTAATCAACTCAAAAACTTGTTTATGATTCTCCCAGCAAGCATTAACTAGATGCAACTTAAAAACTTGTTTATAATTCACCCAGCAAGCATCAACTCAAAAACTTGTTTATAAATTCATCACACCAATGAAGAAAACACTTGCTAGAACCGGTCAAGTTACTTTAGGAAAGAACAAGCATCAACTTGTTTCTCCAAACAACAATAAAGTCATGCACCATGTCTTATAATACGCAAACTTACAGCCTTTAGGGTACGAGCGAGTTTGTTAAGATCGAGCCAAAGACTTCTATAGCAGCTCATAAGGTTCCATCAGTAGAGAGAGAAAGAGAGAATAAACTAAGGGACCTGATACGCCTATTATAAGCTGTTTTGCCTTTCTCATAATTGAATTCTATCAATCATTCTTTGGTACATCTGTTTGCCCTTCACCCCAATTATCCGAGGTTCCTGCGTAAATCTCAGATGACCCTTCACCCCAATTATCTGAAGCTCCTGTGGGTCCCTCAGGAGGGTACTCGCTCCAATTAGTGGTTTCTGTTGGAATGTCAGTTGAGTCATCCTTACAATCAGCAGCTCCTGAGGGTGTTTGGATAGTAGAATCACCCATATTATCAGATGCTGTTGGGCCTGCACCCCAATCATCATCACCTCCTGGGGCTGGGGGTATAAAGTTGCCATTCTGATTAGCATTCCAATCACAAGATCCTACATCCCAATCATTATTAGACCCTGAGGCCGGGGGCATAAAGTTGCCATTATCACTGCCATTCCAACCACTGAAACTTGTTGGATCACCGTCATTCCAATTACCTTGCCAATTAGAGCTATTGTATTGCTCTGTTTCGGGTCCCACATTAACAATTTCCTCTTTATCAGGACAAAAGCAGCCTTTATAAGAGTCGTTATCAGCACAATGCCAAAGGAGCTTGTTCCAGTGTTCATCCTGCCATATTTCAGTACATTTCAACATGCGACCATCAACCCAAATAAATCAGCATTTATAGATCAACTACCAAATACCAACTATTACGAAAAAAAAGGGCCGAAATTGCCATGAACTATGATTAATGGGCCAGATGGGTAAAATCATATATTTTGCTATAATGAGAAAGGCTTAAATGGGTCAACAGTAAGTGTGATGTTAAGGCATGGATCTACTAAATCACATAGTTCAAGGAATCATAATGTATTTTTATGAATGCATTTTTGAGAGAATTGGTCAAAGTAACCAAACTGGCATTTGTTTTGACAAAATAGCCAAGAGTCCCACAAGCATTTGTTCGGATTTTTATCCTTCCAAGTCCACAAATATGTAGAAAAACGAAAGCAATTCCACAAGCTATAATGTTCATGACTTGTGGGATTATTCTTTTTGTTAAATTTTTATCTGTCTTTTGTTCTAATCCCAAGATAGCGAAAAGGCAAGATTGTTTATTATTAATTTTTTATGTCTTTTGTTCGGAATTTTATCCTTTTTGAAGACCCAAAAATGCCTTCCAAGTCCACAAAATATGTAGAAAAAAAACAATTCCACAAGCTATGATGTTCATGATGTGCGGGGTTATTTTGTTTTAATGATTTTTATATCCGTCTTTTGTTCTAATCCCAAGATAGTTTTTGGCAAGAAGTGCAAAATGGCGAGGGCACAAGTGAAGTAGACTATTTGACATATAAACATAGGACATGAGCATAATTCACATAAAATCATAAGTACCTAAACTCCTAATAAAAAAATGGTTCATCATTATATATTAACAAGAAAAAAGTCTTAAAACAAACTAAAAATACAAAATTTTTTTTTTTTTTGTAGCTTTCCATTCACTTAACCAAACACGTGTAATCTTTAATCATAATAACCCTCGATTGTCTTTTAAAGGTTGTCCGCTAAATAATTATTTAAAGGTTGTCCGCTAAATAATTATTTAAAGGTTGTCCGCTAAATAATTAAGGCCACTGATAAGCATTCATAGAGGAGAGATGAGGGGTTTATATATTATATTAAAAGCACACCCAAAACCCAAATGCCATCAGACAACTATCTAACAATAGGAGCAAACTTTTTTTCCAAAATCACATCAGGCCTCATAGACAATAGCGAGGGCCTTGTCAACAAAGGCGAGGGCCCGAGTGACGTGGTCTGGCCTGAGCAAGATAAGGTGGCATGGGCGCATGGCTGTTGGGCTGGCCTGAGAGAGTATCCGACTATAGGCGCGGGCTTTTAACTACACTGTCTAATCCGAAGAAAAAAAAAAGATAAAACCCCACAGAAACACTTGCAGCTATTTTGTTACAACCCAATCATTTGGCTACTTTGACTAATTTCCCTTTTCTTAGTCATGTTGGATCAGTTGGAAAACCCCTTGCCTCTCAACCGAGAAGTCAGGGGTTCGATCCTCACTCCCTACAAAAGGCCGGAGGTCCTTTCTACCTTTGGTAGAACTGGAAGCAGCCTCTCTACCTTAGGTAGGGGTAAGGCTGTCTACATCTTAACCTCCCCCAAACACTGAAAACGGTATTGGGTACCCATAACCCGTGGAAGACGGCATTGGGAGTTACTTTACTTTACTTTTTTTTAGTCATGTTATAAACACAATATATTTCTTTAAAAAAAAAATGTGTTTAAGAAGCTGGACAAAAAAATCTTTTGCTAAACCCATTAAAATTACCCGTTTTGACCAGTTACCCACCCCGTCTAATTTGCCACCTCTATCTCAATCAATTTTTATGTTGGGAAGCAGTGTCACTGACCTCCAAATTCAAATGTCCACTCTTTCAGGCAAATATCACAATCTGAGTTACAAAAGTGAAGATAGGAGTAGCGATTACCTTGCATATTATATGTGGATTGCCAATTGCAATCAGCAACGACCTGGCTCGCGTAATAGCAACATTAAACCGTCTAGGATTACTCAAAAATCCCAAACAGTGCCTCTTATCAGTCTCGTTATGTTTAATGGTTGATCGAACAGTAGATACAATAATGACCTCCCTTTCTTGCCCTTGAAATGACTCAACCGTCCCAACCTTTATATCCGACCCAACAAAAGTTTCAAGTGCTGCACTAATCTTTAAAACTTGTTGCCTATACGGTGTTATCACCCCAATATCTTGATGCTTAATTCCCATTTCTCTCAAATTGATTACAACCTCAACGACCTCACTTGCTTCGATTCTATTAAACCATGAAGGGTTATTACCTTCCCTTTCGTCAACACCTTGAACACCTATAAAAAGTACCGGGAATTCAGGGTTAGGAAGGTAATCTTTCCACGTCAAAGGGTATAATGTATCGTCTTCTTTGCATGAAACTAAGTCCCCTTTATAGAATAACTCCGACGGGAGTGATAATATGTGCTCATGACATCTGTAATTTCTAACCAACTTGGTCACGTAATTTGAATTGCCATCTTTGTAAAACTTAGATTCACAGAGTCTTTCCATATATGATACTCCGAGACCAGAATTTTCAGCCTCTTTAGAGAAGATTACAGGACCTAACTGCACCGGGTCACCAGCAAGAACAACCACAGTATCCCGTCTGTAAAAATGAGAAATTGGGACCATTGTCTCGGGCTCAGAGGCTTGTGCTGCTTCATCTAAAAATATATGAGTGAAATGACCCGTTTGTAGACCTTCAGCATAAAGCAAAGCAGCACTTGAGTATGTTGATACTATAATCCTATATCTTGCAAGCTTCTCAAAGATAGGACAGCTGAAGACTGATTCTTCCTCGTCATAAGAGCAAAACTCAAGATATTCCTGTTTAATATCATTTACTGAACGTGATGTTGCATTTAGCCTTAATAAATCCCCATTTCCAATAGTGACAGCAGTTTCCATTACAAGTTTGTCTAAAAGATGGTCTGCCGCACTATTTGAAGGTGCACATACAAGAATTTTTGAATTTCTTCGGGTTCTGTACAGTTGAAGAATAGCTTCTGTTAAAGTGACAGATTTACCAGTGCCAGGAGGACCGTGAACAACATACGGTGGGCCCCCTTTACAGCCAAGGATCATTTCAACTGAGCTTAATTGCTCCTCATTGAGATTACAAGAAATTGGAACCAAAGGGGATGTTTCAATGTATCTTTCAGTTGAAGGTAAATCAGGGAAAAGAAATTCTGTATCCAATTTTCCTGTAGCTTCAATAGCTTGGTATAATCTTCGCATGCCTAGTCTGTTGAACTGGAATTCTACATCAAAGCGATCACCTTCAGAATAGTATGAGTGAAGATCATCATGAAATGATAAGTGAACTTCTTCAGCCTCAACACGGGTAATATACCCCTGTAAAAGAAACCATTGAAGCCTACTCAATATGTCAAATAGTATAAAAGGATAAAACACAACAAAGAAAACAACAGTCATTCTAGCCAAACGACAGTCATACCCTTTTAAGATGCACACACATTTAAATATACAATTAACGCACCTTTTTTATTGGATGTGATTAAGGGTAGAATGGGATAATACATTGTTTAGTGAAGAATTGAAGATTTATTTGGGAACAAACTAAGAGGGTGTTTGGCCTAGCATATTTTAAGTGCACATTATATATTTGGAAGGAAATAAGCATTTTCAAAGTGTTGTGATTGGTAGGTGCTTGTTGTCTTATTTTCTTATTACGTGATGAAATCTTTAATATCAACACATGGGAGGTGCTTGTTTTAAAGTGCTTACAAGCGATAAATAAGCTAAAGATATGCAATCCTAAACACCCACTAAAAAGTATGGGACGTGGTGTGTAATATTTCTTTATGATTTGTGTGTTGAATAATGAAACAGGTATTATACTGTTACAGTAATCATCAAAAGTTTGAGAACGGAAAAAGTTCTTCAGAAAAGTGTACTCATTAAGATACAGTTTGTGGGCAGCTTTCAACCTGTTAAAGATAAAACCTAAACAAATTTTACTCGTTCAAAATTTAATAAGCTGAAATTGCCACCTCTAGTCCTACAATACTAATACTGTTATCCATCTGTGTAAACTCAATCAGTCAGTTTTATGATGTGAAACAAACCGTATATAGAGGAGACGTGTTATGTTCGTTCTGAAATGTAGGCTTTGCAGCGATGTTATCCCCAACAACGAGAGATGGTCTTCTCTCAGCCAGTCCTGGGACTTCAAGTGACAGAAGCCTGTATTTTTTCTTAAAAACAACTCCTTGCATGTCATATGTTCTAATGTCCTCCTGAAATAAAAATTTAAAATATAAACATAATCAATTTAAAAATATATATATTTCAACTACTATAGTCTATAATCAGTTTTTTTTTACCTCCAGCTTAATTTCTTCCATATTAATCAAGGTTTTAAAAAATGGGACATAGTTCTTCTTCGTGAGGCCTTCCATTAGTGCATCAGGAACACCCTTACTTTGAATCACATCCCTAATATCATTCGGGATTGGATACTCCGGAAGCTTATATCTGTATGGTCGGCTATTAGCCCTTGCAGGACGATAACCCCTCATTACTTTGACTCCCGAATTATCCCCACCAGGTGAATATATCCTCGGTAGCATTGGTTTGTTTCTGTTTGGTCTACTGTACGGTTTCTTTGAAGTCAATGACTGTGAGATCTTATCTTCTGCCATTATAAAACCCATCCTTTCTATTTTATCATCATCAAAGTTAAAGTGAACAGCTGTTGTATGCAGACCTCTAGCAGTTGGTTTACATAACAAGTAAATGGTGAGCGTTTTTCCAGGTACCAAAGTCCTATCCTCCAAAGAAAACGAATCTACAAATGATTTTACATAATCTTCATCTGAATTGGGTGACGGAGGTTCCATCACCGAAAGGGTAAAACACTTGTCTGGTTTCGAGTCATATATCTCAACTGACCATAGAGTTACTGCTTCGGTAGATGTGTTCTCGATGGTGATAGCATTGAAAACGGTTTCACCAACGGGTACAAACTGAGGCTTCCCTTCAGTCAAAGGAAATGGAACAGAGATAACAAAGGGACCTTCATTCTCTGGATTGTAGTTATAGAACGACCCATCATTTGCAAAATCCACATTTCCAATATCTCCAACGTCACTAATGACAGACCGTGTTTCATCGTCATAGTTAACAGAACCCATTTTGAGAAACCCAAGCTGTGCCATCAGATTGAGATACTAAATAGTTAGAATATAATCATATGAATGAATAACTAGAAATGATGTGTGAGATCAATACTTATGAAATTGTAATCATTACAAGGGACTTTCATATTGCGTGAGATTAATAACTTTTTATAACCAACAACAGATGTAATAGTTCAAGTTAGATTGTGTATCACATAGTAGTTGTTAGCTGCATTTTATTGTAAAAAGCCGTACTTGTTATATAAGCTATAATAATAACACCGAGTAGGAACATTTTTGACAGTAAAATGTGCATAATAAATAAAATGTTATAGGTGAGTAGTAACCTCTTAAACACAACATATCAAACAAATAAAATAAATTTAATCAGAACAGAATAAACAAAACAATGTATATGGATAATCGGACGAAAGAAAAAAACCCTAAAAAAAAGAACCTTTTATGTTGTACGGATGGTTGTTTTAGGGTAAATCGATGATGTATTTAGTTCTTCATATAAGATTTATGGAATGAATGAATGAATTTCAGGGGTGATTGTAGAGTGGAGTGGAGTGGAGTGGAGAATTGGGGGTGGTTTTGGTGAAATTAAATTGAGTGGGGGAAAGGGAACTGCACTCCACAGTACACGCTTTTGCCGTGTTCACGTTATATATTATGCTCTATCACAAAACTTCCAAATCAGGATATTCATTGTTTTCAAACTTTTTATCTTACGCTATATCTTCTAAAAATTTCGCAAATTTTAAACATAATAATTCTATGGGTTTTTTTTTTTTTTTTTCCAAACTTTTTAATACGTCATACGTATATAACAAGAACTAGCTTAAAGACCCGTGGATTCACGGGATTTTTATAGAAATATAAAAATGAAATAATAATAAAAAACGAAAGTAAACATGTTCTATCAATATAAGCTACAAAATGAGACAATACATGAGTTATACCACAATCAATTAAGTTACTAAGAATTAAATGAACAAACATGGATGTTGTTGTCGTGTCAAACTTTGATGGTCTTGAATAGCAAAGGACGTGTGTGAGCAATCATCAATTTGGTAGGAAATGCCAATTTCATGCACACCTAACAATACATACACAATATAAGTAAAATTATTTGATACATGATTTATAATGCATTATAATTTAAAATACGGTACCAAAAACTTATAACTTGTACATACCTTTTTGATCTTGTTCATAGGCCTTCAAGAACTTCTTTGTAAACGACATTCGTAGTGGTTTTACACATATTTCCTTCTTCATCACAAACTACAACCAGATTATAATTAGTCTCATCGTGTATAAGTCGGTTACCAAATTGACTTATGTATCTATCATCCGGATAAGGCATATCACGCCAATTCCTCAATGTTGAGTTTCTTGATCTCAGCAGCTGCTCAATATAAAACAAAGCAACATTCTTTTTTTCCTCGTCACTGATAATCAAATCTGCATTAGACCATAGTAATGTAAGAACTTAATAAACAGATGAGTGATTAAAACATTAGAAATAATATGGTTAAATAAACTTATAAGGAAACATATGTAATATTTGATCAGTGTATAATTACATATTATAATCTACAAATATATCTTATGGATGTTATCTGGAATTTGCAAAATCTGCCTCCTCTTATGTTGAACATCTTGCGCAAGCAAATGCCATGTTTGTAACCAAACAGTAAGAGGCGTGGTAAGTTCATTTTGCGAAAGCAATGCCACAAATAACTCACGAAGATGTTCAGGGCTTGCCCAATGAGCTGCGTCTTTAATACTTTCAACGTACTCCTTGTCGTCCTCTAAAAGTCCTGCTGCGTAGCAAGCATCTTTATAAGTTGGATACACTATGCCATTAACCTTTCTAATGTCAGCGTGTGTCTTGCATCCTTTTGCACTGTTTAGAAGCATTCTGCAATAGTAAGCGTCTCCGGTTGACAATGGAACGCTATGAATTCTTCCAATCGATCTTCCCTGCTTTCTAAGCGTCCAAATTCTATTTGGACCGTTCCATACATATTTTGTAGGAAACTCAGCATACGTTAACTCCCTTGCCTCCGGAAACCTTCGATTCATTCTCAACCAACCTTCGAACATATCAGCACCAGCGGTCGGCTTCTCAACAGCTGTTTCGAGATCAGCGTCTTCGTCATACACAACCTGATGCTCGCCTTCAAGATGAAACGACAGCCTCTCAACAGAAGGTGTTCTATAATGAATCTCAAAACCAAATATCCTCCACGCTGCCTCGCAAGCAGATAGGTATCTGCAATCTAAGAAGGCCTTTATCTCGTCAATCGGTTTATCAATTTGTTGACCATCAGCAGTTGTAACCGGTTCATACAATTGGGCCGACACTCTATCCGGACCTTTGTTTATATACTTAAACAAATATTTTATTGATCCCGTTTGGTTGCACCATTCAACATTAATGTGGCATTGGTAACGTTTTAGCAGCTGAGCATTATAAGGGATGACATAACCGTTATGTAACTTATGGCCACTCTTTTCAACATATCTTCCATTGTCAGGTCTTCTATATACAGGGTAGCCATCCGCGTCGACTGAACTGCGGTGGGTGAATTTTTTTGGGAACTGTCTGGTACATTTACCGTCGGAACTGCAAACCTGGTTTGGGTCATCCGCACCGCACGGACCATGCATCATGAAATCAAAAACTAACTTGAACAAATCCGGGTCATTTTCTTTATCTGGTATCTCGGCAGATATGTATTTTTCAATCTGTTCAGCGTTTGGAACCTTGTCATCCCTATGCAAGAACAAACATACATGCGCGTGCGGAAGTCCTCTTTTTTGAAACTCAACAGTATTGATGAGTGTGTAAATACTCATCATTTTTGTCTTATCTGAGCTGCCAAAACACTTAAAAACACTCAAATATGCAGCAAAATACAAAATATATCCAAGGATTGTATTTTATATGTTTCAGATGCAAAATGTTTAAAAACAGATGAAAAACGAGCTAAGTTGGCATAATTAGCAGTTTCAGTCCCTCAACTTTCAAATCTTGACAAAATCAGTCCCTGAGCATTTGTTTTGGAATAAAAGTCAACCCAAGTCCTTTTAAAATCAAAATTTATAAAAAAATGATCCTTGGGTAAAAAGTTTGGAGAATTTACAAGTTTGGTCCTTCAAGTTTCAAAATTGGCAAAAATAGTCCTTAGAAGTTTAAAAATGGAAAATTATCTTTTATGGTCCTTGTACTATTGAAGCTTGGCAAAATTCACCCTTGGAATAACTTTGGAAGGTTTACACATCCAGCCCCTCATTTTCAGAAAATTACAAATATGGTCCTTGTGATTTATAAGCTACAAAACAAACGGACCCTTTGTATTATTTACCCAACCCAAAACCTTGGCCCATTTCTGCCTAAGCCCAAAACACACTCCTGGTATTTGTAATACCAGGTCAAACCCGGTCAAACCCACCACCCATCTCCTTCCTCTCACATACCCCGCCAAAACCAAAACCACCCCTCCACCTTGCCTGGTTTCTTCACCACCTCATCATACCAGCTCATACCTACTCCACCATGCCCTCTCCTACACACCTATACCAGCCCACAACTACCATTAATGCGTTCCCACAACTTTACCTTCCCCTGTACCATCACATACCCTGCTTTTGCTATCAACTCTACCACTTGACCTCTAAACCTACCAAACATGTCCCCTCCACCTCTACATGTGAACAAGAAGCATTAATTGCAGCAGAACTGCCTCAATCTACTAGTATCACTTTTGGCGCCAAAAGTGAATTCAAAGGCTAGGATCATCTCTGCTCAATCAATGGTCAAGAATTAAAGTGGGATTTGACCAGGAAGCTAGTGGGAACTTCAAAAATATCTATAAAGATAGAAAGAAGCAAAGTAGTTGAAAATTTTTTAGTGTAGGTAGTGTAATTTAGTATCGACATAGTGTAATTCTCATTCTCAGTGTAATTTTAAGCTTTCTAGTATTAAACTAAGTTAGTTCAGTGTATTTCAACTCTTTTTCAATAATCAATTTCAAGTTCCAAGTTCATTCTCAGTTTATGCAATCATTTTAGTTCAAAAATCTTATATAGCTTAAACGATGTTTACAGTTGTTGTTATGGTTGCATAAGTTCATATAAGTTCTTTATATAACTTATGAAAGCCATTTGAATAATAAAAATCAAGTGTAGTAATAAAAGCAGAAAAATACCAAAAATTCAAAGAAAAAAATAGATAATAAATAAAAAAAGAAAATCATTGAAGAAGAAGAATGAGGCTGAGCAGGGCAATCTTTTGGCTTGAAATGGTGTTAGTGGTTCAGTGACAAGCTACTAGGAGTATTTTTGGGCCTTGATTCCTTAGATATAAGCCTGTGATCGCTTGTAAGAAATTCCTTGATTTTTGCTTATTACTGTGTAATTGCTTATTTTGTGCTTATTAAACTTGCTTTGTGCTTATTAGGTCTATATTAGTGATAATTTAGCTTAAAAGTTAGTTCTCGTTCATTAAAATCATAGGTGCTCAATATTTCTTACTCAACTGCCAAATTAGCTTAACTTAGAATCATAAGTGTTTGCTGTGTAAGCTTGTGTATTTGTGTTTGTTTTAGCTTATTACATCAATTTAGATTATTGTTCATCAGTTCCTTAGCTCAATTCACCCCATATGTTTTAGAAATCACAAAAACAGTTTGTAAAAGGAGTGTTTGGGTTAACCTGTTTCCATGGGTTCATGATAGTTATTGTTATTGATTGTTGTTGCAGCATGCTAGTCTAGGTCCAATTAAGTGGAATTAACCATAAAACTCAGGTCTCAAGTGACCAAAAGTCTAAAACCTCTTTGATTCACCCTCACAGTCCACTGTTGGACTTTTAGAACCCATGATCATGCTCCTTAGCTTATAAGTAGATAACCTAGCTTATTCTAGCCTTATAATAGCTTATAATAACAGTTTAAGTTAATTAGAAGCAATCATAATTCACATTAGTCAACTTAGCTTATTAATCTAAAAAGTCAAAATTTCATAGAAACCCATTTTTGAATAAACTTGTGAATTTTGTGTAGGTTTCAATATTAACTTATAATACTAGTGCTTTTAGGTGATTAATATTTGGTTGCTTGTCTTGTTGATAATATTTTTTTTAATTTTTAGTTAGCTTTTTAAACTACTTATGTACTTGCTTCTTTTAGCCCTTTTGCTGCAAACCTCCCCTGCTACACAGAATAAGCCCATCTTTGCAAACAAATTTCTAGCTATCTAGTAGAGCTTTAGGTGAGATATTTGGGGCAAAAGATAGGAAACCTAGCTGTTTCTAAGATTCCACCTTTAGTTTTCACTATAAAGCTTATTTAGACAGCTTATTTGAGCCATCTTATCTGTCCCAAAGTTGTTTTGCTGTAGGACTTGCGGCTGAGCTTTCTGGCTTACAGCCAGGGCTTATCTAAGGTTTTTCAGTTGAATTGAGTTTGTTTTAGTGTATTTCACTATCCCTGAGCTTTTGGTACATTCTAGTGCTTATTTGCTTATTTGAAGTGCTTATTCAAACTGCTTATTTGCCCAATTCAGCTTATTAGTGGGCTTATCTAACTTTTTATATTTTTCCCAGGCTTAGTATAATATTTTAGATTTTCCATAAAATTTCCAGATTTTTCCTAGCTCATTTAGTCCTTTTCTTATTTAATATTAGTTTTTAAGTATTTTTAAATCATTTTTAATTAATAATAAATACATAAAAAGTCTAAAAAATATATTTTCAGTTTTAACATTAGTTTTATAATATTTTAGATTTTTCCAATTTATAATTTCATTTTTTAGGTTAATTTCCTATTTTCTTGTATTTTAATATATTTTTAAATAGTTAAAAATTGTTTTTAATTAATAATAATTAGATAAATAGTTTTAAAATTAATTTTAATTTTCCAATAATTTTATTTTATTATTAGGATTGTAAAAATATCATTTTCATATCCGTAGGTGTTTTATTCTTTTAAATTTACGTTTTATTTTATTTTACGTTTACGTAAAATTCAGTAAACGTACGCGTTTTAGGTTTTAATCGTTAAACGATTTCAAATATAGAATTAAAATGACTTCAAAGTCTTTATTAGATTTAATTTCCTTAGTGTAATCAATCATAACCCCTTTCCTGTTCAATATCACCCGATCACTACGCGTTTAGCTATTCAATCGTACAGCTCGTTGGGACTTAACGACCCGGGAAAACACTAAACTCTCCTGGATAATTGAATTGCGTTCTCAAGCTGTTTGACTTTTATGGTTGACCATTCACAAGTGGTTGATTAATAAAAGATAGACCGTTCAGAGCGAATCAAATTTTTGGCGCCGCTGCCGGGGAGCTGTGCTAATAGTCTTACGTTTCGCAGATTAGTGATTTGAATATTCACTCCTTGTTCATACCATATATATATATTTATATTTTCTTATAAAAAATCCAAAAATCCAAAAACATCTTAAAACATATAAAACACAAAAATATTGTTCTTTTGTTTCTACATATATATAAAAGATAAAAATACAAAAAGATTTTCCGTTCTCTTTGCTTAATAAATACATAAAAATCAACCACCGCAAACCAAGACAGAACACCTACCAACTGGGGTGTGAACATTAATAAGTTCCCAATCTTAAAGATCAAAACTTGCCTTTGTATCCTTGTGATTTGGTATACCTTTTTCAAAGAAGCCATTTCATTTGTGATTATTGGTTTAAGTTCACTTGTCGTTTTGCCTCGCATTTGTTTTTGAAAACTGATTTTTATATTTAGTGCATGCGCACTCGTTCTTCCAGCTCCACAAGTCCACTTTCAGAGCTTGTAAGTATTCCACGTAGACGTAGAGGACGTTCTGCTCCCTCAGCCGTGACTGAGGAACGTCTAGCACCACCACCCCCTGTCGTAATGGCAGAAGAAAAACCAATGAATGAGCTTCTCCAAGCACCCATCGAGGGTTACGGAGATGCCATTGTTGTCCCAGCCATCGTGGCTGATACCTTCGAGCTCAAAACCGGGTTGCTTAATCTTGTAACCCAAAGCCAATTTTATGGTTTTGAGCGGGACGACCCTCATGCACATATTCGATGGTTCAACAAGATTGCATCGACCATCAAATACAAGAATGTCCCACATGAAGCAATTAAGCTTCTTCTGTTCCCATTCTCTTTAGAGGGACAAGCCCGGATTTGGCTTGAGAAACAACCCCCTCGTTCCATTGAGACATGGGAGGATTTAGTCACTAAGTTTGTTAACGAATTCTATCCTCCATCCCGAACTACAATTCTTAAGAATGAGATAATAAAATTCACTCAAAGATTTGATGAATCATTCGGTGAGGCATGGGATCGTTACAAAGAGTTGCTCCGAAAGTGTCCGCATCATGGTTTTTCCGATTTAATGCAAATGGATACTTTCTACAATGGTCTGAGCCAAGCTGACCAAGACTCTTTAAATGCCTCCGCGGGAGGTAATTTCCTGAGCAAGACCACAAAAGACGCCTTGCAAATCATAGAAAACAAGTCCTAGGTCCGCCCTGTACGAACAAAGACATATCAGTCTCAGTCTAATGCAGGACCTTCTACTTCATCTCACGTGAGTACATCTAGCACCGATGCTAAGATTGACGAACTCACGAATGCTATTCAGGCTTTGGTTCTTGCTAACCAAAAAAAAAGTCACTTTCACACAGACACCATCACATGGTGAAGTGAAGAAAGTCGAGGTCTGTGTCACTTGTGGTGGCCCTCATGCATACTACAACTGTACTACCACAGATGGTAGTCCATTTGAAGCCAATGCTATAGCCGGTACTTCACATCAGGGAGGTAATCAATACCGTCCTCAAAATGAACCAAACTACCGTGCCAATACTTATCAAGGGCCACCCGGTTTTAACCAGAATCATAACATGCAAAACCGGAATCAGAACCAACCTAGAATGAACCAAGGTTATCAAAACCAAGGTAATTTCTATCCCGGACCAAATCAAGGTTTCCAACATCAAGGAAACTTTAATCAAAACAATTTCAATCGAGGGAATCAATTTCAGGGAAATGTGAATCCTAACCAAGGGAATTTTCAACAACAAGGTTATAATCAAAACATACGGCCTCAAAATTCCCCTCCACCTCCTCCAGTATCAACATCTGATGAGCTTTTAAAACAATTCATGAAGTCTCAAGAGGAGACAAACAGATTGTTGATCACTCAGATCGCTGAACTAAAGAAGTCTTTAAATGATCAACCCTCAGGCTCAGGAAAACTTCCGAGCAACACGATCGCTAACCCGAGGGGCGATGCTAAAGCGATCACAACAAGAAGTGGTGTATCATACGAAGGACCCATTGTTCCTCCTACCTCTTCTTCTTCTTCTCCTAAGGTAGTGGAACGTGAACATGAGGCGACAAAGGACAAGGAACTTCCTACTAATAACGGAGGTACCAACGATGTCCAACCTTAAGTTGTCCTGAAACCCAAGTCTAAGCAAGGAGTTGTTTTTTATTCACATGACATCTCGGTTGAAAACTAGAAACCCAAATCCTCTATTCCTTACCCATCACGTTTAAATGAACAGAAGCTTCGCGAGAAAGCTACTCAACAAATGGAAAAGTTCTTCCAAATATTTCAAGAACTACACTTTGACATTAGCTTCGCGGATGCTATCATTCTGATGCCCAAGTTTGCATCAACAATCAAACAGTTGTTAAGCAACAAGGAAAAACTGTTTGAGATGGCGAAAACTCCACTAAACGAGAACTGCTCAGCAGTTATCTTGAAGAAGCTTCCTGATAAGCTTGGAGATCCTGGAAAATTTCTCTTACCTTGTGTCTTTCCAGGAATGGTTGAATGCTTTGCCTTAGCCGATCTTGGTGCAAGCATTAACCTGATGCCTCATTCAGTATGGAAGAAACTTTCTCTTCCGGACCTTACTCCTACATGCATGACTCTCGATCTTGCAAATCGTTCGATATCCCATCCACTTGGCATTGCCGAGGACGTATTTGTGAAAGTAGGAAAGTTCCATTTTCCAGCTGACTTTGTAGTCGTTGATTTCGATGCTGATCCACGGGTTCCTCTTATTGTTGGACGAGGATTCCTAAGGACGGGCCATGCCCTTATTGATGTATTTGAGCATGAAATCACATTACGTGTGGGTGATAAAGCCGTTACCTTTAACCTCGATCAAACTTCGAGGTACTCCTCAAACTATGATGCTGAATCGGTTAACCGAATCGATGTAATTGATATTGCTTCAGAGGAGTACTCTCAAGAGTTTCTTGGGTATTCTCATAATTCTGTGAGTGGGGATACCACCACATCTTCTCAACCTATCATTTCCGACCTTTCCCCTTCTCTCACTCCGTTTGAGGAAAGCGACTTCATCTTGGAAGAGATTGAAGCATACTTGTCTAGTGATTCGGTTTCATGGGAAATTGATCACGCTCCAATTGACATCGAGGGGGACATTCTTCTCCTTGAGAAGTTGCTCAATGATGATCCATCATCAATCCCTCACACTAGTGATTCAATTCGAGATGGGATTAATAACAATGAGATTAATCTGGAGGGAGATATTCTTCTTTTTGAGAAGTTGTTAAATCAGGACACTTCTCATCCACTCCCTCCCGTTGAGCTTCATAACAAGGAAGTCAAGTCAGTTGAGAAAACTGAAGAATTTCCTGAGGTTGAACTTAAGGACTTACCACCTCATCTCGAGTATGCATTTCTTGAGGGTGATGATAAATTACCCGTCATTATTGCTCAAGATTTGAGTAAAGATGAAAAGACTGCTCTGATAAAGGTCTTGAAGTCACACAAGCAAGCAATTGCTTGGAAACTCTCCGACATTAAGGGTATCAACCCTGAGTTTTGTACTCACAAAATCTTGATGGAGGATGACTTCAAGCCAGCAGTTCAATAACAAAGACGAGTAAATCCAAAAATCCATGATGTTATTAAACAGGAGGTTCTCAAACTTCTTGATGCAGGATTAATTTACCCGATCTCTGATAGTCCTTGGGTCAGTCCCATCCACTGTGTTCCGAAAAAGGGTGGCATAACTGTTGTCACAAATGAAGAAAACGAGTTAATTCCAAATCGAGTGGTTGCGGGATGGCGTGTGTGTATTGACTATCGCAAGTTAAACGAAGCCACCCGTAAAGACCATTTTCCTCTACCCTTCATGGATCAGATGCTTGAGAGACTAGCAGGAAACGAATACTATTGTTTCCTAGATGGTTTCTCGGGGTATTTTCAAATCCCCATTGATCCACAGGATCAAGAAAAGACCACATTCACCTGCCCATACGGAACTTTTGCCTACAGACGTATGCCTTTTGGCCTATGTAACGCTCCTGGCACGTTCCAACGATGTATGATGGCAATTTTCCACGACATGATCGGGGAAACAATGGAGGTGTTTATGGATGACTTCTCGGTCATTGGGGACTCATTTCAAACATGTCTCTCCCATTTAGAAAAAATGCTCAAACGGTGTGAAGACATCAATCTTTGTCTAAACTGGGAAAAGAGCCATTTTATGGTCAAGGAAGGAATTGTCCTAGGCCATAAGATTTCAAAAAACGAGATTGAGGTTGACAAAGCGAAAGTGGATGTCATTGCCAAATTGCCTCATCCTACTACCGTCAAAGGTATTAGGATTTTTTTAGGTCATGCCGGTTTTTATCGCAGATTCATACAAGATTTTTCTAAAATCGCTCGGCCTATGACTCATCTCCTTGAGAAGGATGCTCCTTTTATCTTCTCACCTGAGTGCATCGAAGCTTTTGAAACATTAAAGAAAAAGCTTACGGAAGCACCCATTCTCGTTGCCCCCGACTGGGATTTACCCTTTGAACTCATGTGCGATGCAAATGATTTTGCTATCGGTGCAGTCCTGGGGCAACGTAAAACCAAGCATTTTCAGCCTATCCACTACGCGAGTAAGACTATGACTGAAGCTCAAACCCATTACACCACTACAGAAAAAGAGCTACTAGCCGTGGTGTATGCGTTTGAGAAGTTTCGGCCATACCTAATCTTGACCAAATGCGTGGTGTATACGGATCACTCGGCTCTTAAATATCTCTTTGCAAAACAAGATGCAAAGCCGAGATTGCTCCGTTGGGTTCTCCTCCTGCAAGAATTTGATATCATTATACGTGATAAAAAAGGAGCTGAGAACCTGGCTGCTGATCATCTGTCCCGTCTAGAAAACCCTCACCAGGATGTGTTCGAGAAAAAGGAAATAAACGAAACATTTCCTCTCGAAACACTCAATGTGGTTTCTTTTCGTGGAGACTCCTCTACCCCATGGTTTGCTGACTTTGCAAATTACCATGCGGGTAACTTTGTGGTGAAAGGGATGTCGTCCCAACAGAAAAACAAATTCTTTAAAGATGTAAAACATTACTTCTGGGACGACCCCTACTTATTCAAAATTTGCGCGGATCAAGTCATCAGGCGATGTGTGTATGGTCAGGAAGCCAATGACATTCTCAAGGCTTGCCATTCTGGACCTACTGGGGGACATCATAGCCCCAACTACACTGCCAAGAAGGTGTTTGATTCTGGATTTTATTGGCCCACGATTTACAAGGATGCCCACGAATTTGTCAAAACCTGTGACGCTTGTCAACGTCACGGAAATATCTCACAAAGAAATGAAATTCCGCAAAACGCCATTCAAGTGTGTGAGATTTTTGACATCTGGGGCATTGACTTTATGGGGCCATTTCCTTCATCTCGAGGAAATAAATACATACTCGTGGCCGTTGACTATTTGTCAAAATGGGTTGAAGCGAAAGCTTTGCCTACCAACGATGCCCGAGTTGTTGTGAAATTCTTAAAATCTCTTTTTGCTAGGTTTGGAACTCCACGAGCTATAATCAGTGATCGTGGTACGCATTTCTGCAATGACCAGTTTGATAGAGTCATGCAAAAGTATGGTGTAACTCATCGTCTCTCTACTGCGTACCACCCCCAAACAAGTGGGCAAGTGGAAGTTTCCAACCGAGGGATTAAAAGAATTCTGGAGAGGACAGTAGGCGAAAACCGTGCCTCTTGGTCGGATAAGCTAGATGACACACTCTGGGCCTTCCGTACAGCTTATAAAACACCCATCGGGTGTACTCCATACAAGCTAGTGTACGGAAAGGCGTGTCATCTGCCGATTGAGCTTGAGCACAAAGCATACTGGGCCTTGAAACATGCCAACTTCGATATTCAGACAGCTGGTGATCACCGGAAAGTTCAAATGAATGAATTAAATGAACTCCGTGATCAAGCATACGAGAACTATTTGATCTACAAAGAAAAGACAAAGAAGATTCATGACTCCAAAATCAAGAACCGCGTTTTCAACGTCGGTGATCGAGTCCTTCTTTTCAATTCAAGATTGAAGATTTTCTCAGGAAAACTAAAATCCCGCTGGTCTGGACCATTCACCATCACTAAAGTATTTCCTTATGGAACCATTGAGTTATCTCAACCCGATGGTCCGAATTTTAAAGTGAATGGTCATCGATTGAAGCACTATTTTGGAGAGAACATTCCACCTGTGGTTGTCCCGGATCTACAAACTTTCCCCATGAACCAATGAATGCGGGGATCGAGTCAAGCTAGCGACTCGGGAATCAAAAACAGTAGCACACCATATGGGTTTTCACCCATATTTCTGACTTCTTTATACTTTCTACCACCTTAGTGTGGGGGAGTTGCCCCCCGCTGTTGTATATAAAGTCTCAAAAAAAAAAAAAAAAAAAAAAAAAAAAATCATCACAAAAATAATGGCCGTAGTATTTCCCTTTTACGTTCTATGTTTCGACATAACCGCCGGTACTTTGAATATTGAGGGCAATATTCATTTCTAGTGTGGGGGGGAATTCTCACGAATTTTATCATGTAATTATACCACCCAATTCCCCCATTTTTGGCAATTTTTTTTTTTGGAGTAAGTGTTTTGCACTTACTCAGCTTACGGTTATCAGTCCGCCATGTCCAATAAACAAAAGGATTGGCTAATCCAGGAGCAAACGGCTCTTGGTAAAGATATCTCAAATCCGTTGACGGCTTGCAATTTGCCCAAAATTGTATGGTGTTCAGCTCACCATATCTTTAATTAGTGAAGAGTTGGCTAGCCCGCAAGTTTATGGCTTGTGGTAAAGGCAGTTGGAAAACCATAATTGGTAATCGACTCACCAAAGATATTTTATCTAAGAGTTGGCTAGTCCAGAAGCAAACGGCTTCTGGTAAAGACAAATCAAAACCGTTGAAAGCTGGTGATTTGCTCAAAATCATTTGGTTATCATTGTACCAAGGTTCTTACTTGAACTGAAACAATTGGCTACTCCAGAAGTAATGGCTTTTGGTAAAGAGATGAAATCCATTAAATTTTCATAAAAGATTGCTAGGGACTAGTAATAGTTTAGTGTGGGGGATTGATGAGTGTGTAAATACTCATCATTTTTGTCTTATCTGAGCTGCCAAAACACTTAAAAACACTCAAATATGCAGCAAAATACAAAATATATCCAAGGATTGTATTTTATATGTTTCAGATGCAAAATGTTTAAAAACAGATGAAAAACGAGCTAAGTTTGCATAATTGGCAGTTTCAGTCCCTCAACTTTCAAATCTTGACAAAATCAGTCCCTGAGCATTTGTTTTGGAATAAAAGTCAACCCAAGTCCTTTTAAAATCAAAATTTATAAAAAATGATCCTTGGGTAAAAAGTTTGGAGAATTTACAAGTTTGGTCCTTCAAGTTTCAAAATTGGCAAAAATAGTCCTTAGAAGTTTAAAAATGGAAAATTATCTTTTATGGTCCTTGTACTATTGAAGCTTGGCAAAATTCACCCTTGGAATAACTTTGGAAGGTTTACACATCCAGCCCCTCATTTTCAGAAAATTACAAATATGGTCCTTGTGATTTATAAGCTACAAAACAAACGGACCCTTTGTATTATTTACCCAACCCAAAACCTTGGCCCATTTCTGCCTAAGCCCAAAACACACTCCTGGTATTTGTAATACCAGGTCAAACCCGGTCAAACCCACCACCCATCTCCTTCCTCTCACATACCCCGCCAAAACCAAAACCACCCCTCCACCTTGCCTGGTTTCTTCACCACCTCATCATACCAGCTCATACCTACTCCACCATGCCCTCTCCTACACACCTATACCAGCCCACAACTACCATTAATGCGTTCCCACAACTTTACCTTCCCCTGTACCATCACATACCCTGCTTTTGCTATCAACTCTACCACTTGACCTCTAAACCTACCAAACATGTCCCCTCCACCTCTACATGTGAACAAGAAGCATTAATTGCAGCAGAACTGCCTCAATCTACTAGTATCACTTTTGGCGCCAAAAGTGAATTCAAAGGCTAGGATCATCTCTGCTCAATCAATGGTCAAGAATTAAAGTGGGATTTGACCAGGAAGCTAGTGGGAACTTCAAAAATATCTATAAAGATAGAAAGAAGCAAAGTAGTTGAAAATTTTTTAGTGTAGGTAGTGTAATTTAGTATCGACATAGTGTAATTCTCATTCTCAGTGTAATTTTAAGCTTTCTAGTATTAAACTAAGTTAGTTCAGTGTATTTCAACTCTTTTTCAATAATCAATTTCAAGTTCCAAGTTCATTCTCAGTTTATGCAATCATTTTAGTTCAAAAATCTTATATAGCTTAAACGATGTTTACAGTTGTTGTTATGGTTGCATAAGTTCATATAAGTTCTTTATATAACTTATGAAAGCCATTTGAATAATAAAAATCAAGTGTAGTAATAAAAGCAGAAAAATACCAAAAATTCAAAGAAAAAAATAGATAATAAATAAAAAAAGAAAATCATTGAAGAAGAAGAATGAGGCTGAGCAGGGCAATCTTTTGGCTTGAAATGGTGTTAGTGGTTCAGTGACAAGCTACTAGGAGTATTTTTGGGCCTTGATTCCTTAGATATAAGCCTGTGATCGCTTGTAAGAAATTCCTTGATTTTTGCTTATTACTGTGTAATTGCTTATTTTGTGCTTATTAAACTTGCTTTGTGCTTATTAGGTCTATATTAGTGATAATTTAGCTTAAAAGTTAGTTCTCGTTCATTAAAATCATAGGTGCTCAATATTTCTTACTCAACTGCCAAATTAGCTTAACTTAGAATCATAAGTGTTTGCTGTGTAAGCTTGTGTATTTGTGTTTGTTTTAGCTTATTACATCAATTTAGATTATTGTTCATCAGTTCCTTAGCTCAATTCACCCCATATGTTTTAGAAATCACAAAAACAGTTTGTAAAAGGAGTGTTTGGGTTAACCTGTTTCCATGGGTTCATGATAGTTATTGTTATTGATTGTTGTTGCAGCATGCTAGTCTAGGTCCAATTAAGTGGAATTAACCATAAAACTCAGGTCTCAAGTGACCAAAAGTCTAAAACCTCTTTGATTCACCCTCACAGTCCACTGTTGGACTTTTAGAACCCATGATCATGCTCCTTAGCTTATAAGTAGATAACCTAGCTTATTCTAGCCTTATAATAGCTTATAATAACAGTTTAAGTTAATTAGAAGCAATCATAATTCACATTAGTCAACTTAGCTTATTAATCTAAAAAGTCAAAATTTCATAGAAACCCATTTTTGAATAAACTTGGGAATTTTGTGTAGGTTTCAATATTAACTTATAAAACTAGTGCTTTTAGGTGATTAGCTTGTCTTGTTGATAATATTTTTTGTAATTTTTAGTTAGCTTTTTAAACTACTTATGTACTTGCTTCTTTTAGCCCTTTTGCTGCAAACCTCCCCTGCTACACAGAATAAGCCCATCTTTGCAAACAAATTTCTAGCTATCTAGTAGAGCTTTAGGTGAGATATTTGGGGCAAAAGATAGGAAACCTAGCTGTTTCTAAGATTCCACCTTTAGTTTTCACTATAAAGCTTATTTAGACAGCTTATTTGAGCCATCTTATATGTCCCAAAGCTGTTTTGCTGAGGACTTGCGGCTGAGCTTTCTGGCTTACAACCAGGGCTTATCTAAGGTTTTTCAGTTGAATTGAGTTTGTTTTTGTGTATTTCACTATCTCTGAGCTTTTGGTACATTCTAGTGCTTATTTGCTTATTTGAAGTGCTTATTCAAAATGCTTATTTGCCCAATTCAGCTTATTAGTGGGCTTATCTAACTTTTTATATTTTTCCCAGGCTTAGTATAATATTTTAGATTTTCCATAAAATTTCCAGATTTTTCCTAGCTCATTTAGTCCTTTTCTTATTTAATATTAGTTTTTAAGTATTTTTAAATCATTTTTAATTGATAATAAATACATAAAAAGTCTAAAAAATATATTTTCAGTTTTAACATTAGTTTTATAATATTTTAGATTTTTTCAATTTATAATTTCATTTTTTAGGTTAATTTCCTATTTTCTTGTATTTTAATATATTTTTAAATAGTTAAAAATAGTTTTTAATTAATAATAATTAGATAAATAGTTTTAAAAATAATTTTAATTTTCCGATAATTTTCTTTTATTATTAGGATTGTAAAAATATCATTTTCATATCCGTAGGTGTTTTATTCTTTTAAATTTACGTTTTATTTTATTTTACGTTTACGTAAAATTCAGTAAACGTACGCGTTTTAGGTTTTAATCGTTAAACGATTTCAAATATAGAATTAAAATGACTTCAAAGTCTTTATTAGATTTAATTTCCTTAGTGTAATCAATCATAACCCCTTTCCTGTTCAATATCACCCGATCACTACGCATTTAGCTATTCAGTAGTACAGCTCGTTGGGACTTAACGACCAGGGAAAACACTAAACTCTCCTGGATAATTGAATTGCGTTCTCAAGCTGTTTGAATTTTATGGTTGACCATTCACAAGTGGTTGATTAATAAAAGATAGACCGTTCGGAGCGAATCAAGTATACACAACTGCACATATTATAAACATTAGGTACATATAATAATACCAATGTATATGCAAAAAGTTGGTTATGTAAGAAAAAATATTAGTAAATTTTATGTATAGTACCTGCTTGAACGCGTCCAAATAAATGCAATTCTTTCAAATCAGTCATCAACTGGTCAAGTTTCATTTTGAAAACTCTTGTAAGCACATCGGGGCGATCTGAAGATGAAAGATTATGCTCTTGCATATATCTTGCAATCTCCGGCCAATTTGGATTGCATGTTACTGATATGAATAAGTCCGGACAACCGTACCATCTACATAACGCCATCGCATCCATATAGTTTTGCTTCATGTACCTTGGTCCTCCGGTAAATGTAGAAGGCAACACGACCGGCTTTCCAAGGGCGGTTGGGTCTGTGTTTCCGGATGCAATGCTTGCTCGTATGTTTGAGTAGCTATCACACCTAAGTTTTGATTGTTTTGCTCGATTGAAATATAAACGCTCAGTCTCAACCATAGTGTAACCATCCACAAGAAACCGCTGAAACAAACGATCTCCACGCGTAAATAAATTTTCTTGATTAGGACGGTCCTGTATTTGATAAGCAAACCACTGCCGCATTGTAACTGTTTTGTCCTTCTTATCTGTCGCCGGCTGGCCAGGTTTCTTTTTTAGTGGAATTTCCAAATGATACCCATCTTGCGCACGTGGGATCAACAATGGGTACTGCAAGGGAAGGTACATAGGATAAAAAATATTTATACGTTGCAACCCTTCACTATACTTGTCTATCACAATATCTCTTTGTTCCGCAAATGAATCGAAGTCGCCTACAATAAGGCCAGCAACCTCATTGGCAGTGGGAAGATTGTAATTGCGTCCATTTTTTCCACGCTTTGCAATAAGCTTTATTTTTATATTCTGCTCGCTATCTTGTGTGTAAGAGTCACGCGCCCTTCTAAATGTTTGTACCAAATCACTTGAAGTGTCTAATACTTGTCTTACGTCATTGATAATGTTTCTATCGATAGGATGGTTAGACTTCGAAGGAACGGAGGATGACTTAGAGTTGCTGCATGTTATAATTTGAACAGATAAAACAGAAATTCAGAATGATGCACAACTCTTTCTTAAAAAACATGGTATTGACGTAAATGGAAATAAAGAAAAAGTTAATATACCTTAATGCTCGTTCTCTATTCTCATTTTCGTTTTCTGTGTCATATATATACAGGTGTGCAAATTTCGGTCGAGCACCTGGTTCAGGAAGCAAACTACCAATAATATGGTATGTTTGTCCATGCAAGCGGAAAAAATATGGAGCATGACCTCGTCTGTTAATTGAATCGTCGACCTTTCCACCCATTGATGTAAAAGCAAACATGCTATTGTATGTTCGAATGTTGTTTTTGAAATTCTGGCTTTTTGCGTCCGTATTATAAAACAAATCGTGTAACGGCTCAGGAGCAGGAAGCGGTTGTTTAATAGAAACTTTTCCCTTGCTACAGCATAAAGTATATGGTTTTTTTGTTGGATCACTTCTGTATCCTTTAATAGCTTCCGCTTTCCAGAGCAAAGCATGACATTCTGTGCACTCAAAACACGGATCACCATGGTCGTAGTAGTCTGCAAATTTATGTTTAAAAGTTATTCATTGATGTTTAAAGATTACTATTATCCTGTTTAATTGAATTTACACCTAACGTATAGAATTACCTTCTGATATACCACTGAACTTGTCGTATACTTTTCTGACAGTTCCATCGTCGTCATTAAGATTAAATCTAACTGGCGATGGTCGTTGCAAAGCAGTTCTCTTAGATCTTTTAGGTTGCGTTGATGACTCACCCACTTGGTACGTTGAATCATTTATGTTTATAGCTGGAGTGGTGGTTCTAACACCAGACGTAGATGTATTGTTAGGACGTTCATAAACGTGAGGAATCTCGGGCGTTTGGAAACAAACTGAAAAGAAATCATTAAAAGAATCATGGAAACACATTGACATGTAACGATGCTGAAAACATGATCATATTTCTGATATACAAAATTTACCATTGGAAAGATCAGGCAATAGAGATTGTCCTTGGCGTGTCGTTGCAACTGGAGTTGTTTGGGGATTAATTGTTGGCACATATTTACGTCTTGTTCTACCACGATTAACACTGCTAACTGTGTTTATAGGAAGTGGAGTTTGCAACACTATAGAAAACCTCAAATCAGTTATAAAGAGTATTAATGTGACAAAACGTATGTATGCTGCAAAGTTTTTGGGGCCAATATGCTGTTTCTGGTATGTCAAAATGATTATAATTGTATATGCTTTAAAAAAAAAGGTGATTTTGAAACTGTTTTTGAATTACGGATATTGATACGTATTATAATAATGGTTTCCCAATAATGCGCCAAACAGGTGTATTAATCTACATCTTGTAAGTAACTCACAGTTTGTAATGTCTGTAAGTGGTGTGTTAAAGGAACACTTTTTGGGCCATCCTACACTCCGAGAAATTGGACCTAAATAGAAAATGTAAAATAATAGGAAAAGCAAAGGAAATGGCATCACACTTTCTATTTTGAGTTAATAAAAAGAGTAGAATAAGAATCCCGTATAACATATTTAAAGTTCTAATCAAACCTTTACGGTTTTCTGCTTCTGTGGACAATGAATTGCTTGATTGTGATGTAGGCAACGTTGCTGAGAGAGGATCATCTAATAGACAAAAAAAAAGTGACAGCATCATATGAAATAACGGTTATAGTAGGTTCTTCTGTATACATAGACAAACATACATGTCAGTAACTCTGCCAAAGAAATTCTTTTGTTAGAAGGTGGCGTGGCTGTTGCTGATGCTTGCATCGGTATATATTGGTTGTTAGTAAGTAAGCCTGAGGAAGTCGCAGTTCTCTTGAACGCATTAGAAGAATGCGTGTTTGAAACATTTTTTGGTTGATTCGATGTAGATGAAACTGGACATGCGGAAACTGTAATGAAACATGGTTTTGGATGAATAACTCTCTTACCAATATAAATTACAACTAAAAACATTGTACTTTTGACGTAGCATGTATAATAAGATATGAGAGTTCCCAGAAGTACCTTTTGAAATGTCATTCAAAGAATGTTGCCGTTTGCGTGTTGCAGCAACTGAAGCTGCTTGGTTATCACTTGTTGGCAATGAATGAGGCGAAAGTGAACCAAGAGTTTCATTGGTAATAGTGTTAGAAAAAACAGTCCTTTGAGATACTATAAAAGAATAACATAAACGTGTTATAAAGAACGGATGTTATGTATGCAAGAAGTACATAATAAATATATAGCATAGATATATATAGATATATGGCTCTAACCACTTGAAATGGCTGAATTTGGAGTTTGTAAAAACCCAAGAGCATTAGAAGATGTAGCCAAAGTTGTTTGTTGTTGTGGTACACGTGAAACACAGCCTGTAGATTTTGAGATAACATTTGTAGGTTGCGTAAAATTTGTAGTTACACTCCGACTCAACGGTGACAATTGAGTTTGTAACGTCGGAAGAGTATTGTTGCCAAATATGGGGTTGGTTGTCTGTGAATTTGCTCCTAAATGTATATAAAAACAGTTTAGCGATGTTCATGTAGGTATAAACATAAATGGCTATAATCTTGACAGGTCATGACTTCAAAATACAGTCTAACGTACATAATCTTGAAACTGGATACCTTGAAAAATAGGTGAACCAAAAAATGTTGTCGAGTTACCAATATTGTCTACGGCATTTAAACTTGGTCGAATAGCTGTGTAAGATTAAAGAATGAAAAGTTTCAAAAACTGATACGAAGTACTAATACTGATAAGAAGTTATAAAATAGATTGTTTTTCATATGTGATTATGTAAGTAACTCACAGTTAGTAACATCTGCAAGCGGTAGTCTATTAGTAGCTCCTGGTTTCGATCTTATCCTTTGCGCAACTGAAGGTAACAAATATAAAAAAAATATACTATGACCTTGAAACGACATGGCATAAGAGATTATAGATTCAGTTAATGAAAGCACATGTTACAACAATCATTCTAATTTCAGTTAAAGTTGCGATCAAACCTTGAAGATTTTCTGCTTGTTTTGAAGACGAATTCGTTGACCGTGATGTAGGCAATGTTGTAGTCAGAGGATCATCTAATAGATAGAAACATAAAAAGTTAAAATAACATATGAAATAATGTTATACCAGGTTGTTATGAATACATATTAACACATACATGTAAGAATCTCTGCCAAAGAAACTCTTGTGTTAGAAGGTGGCGTGAATGTTTCTGACAAAGGGAGTCTTTGGTTTGAAGGTTGAGGTTTTTTATTGTTTGACACCTGTTTCATACGCTTTCTGGGAAGTCTTTCATTGTTTTCATCCATGGTAATAGAGTTTTATGACTTTTGGTGATTTTTGGAAGACAAAGAAAGTTTATAAATGTGATGTCAAAGGCATGATAATTATGAGGCTACTGATTGGTTATCAATGGTATGTTATGATGTGTAAATGTTTTTTTTGAAATTTGAATTTATATAGAAACTTCTTTAACCACCATGTAAACATTTATAACTGATATGCAATCTTTTTTATTAATGCTAAAATTGAATGACATTTATCATTGACTATCTCATTAATGGTAATATTGATTGAGATAATATTGATTGATATTAAATGCAGATTGAATACTAACATAAAGTCATTTGTGTTACTAAAAACGTTTCATAAGTCATTAACAAAATATCATCCAAAGATCTCAAATATCGTATTACATAAACGTAAGTGATGAAACGAATTTCGTTGCATAATACATTTTTTATTGAAAATTAAAGAAAGTAAACTTGAAGAATAGTGTCATGAGGATTTTTCAATCTTCATCGCTAAAGAAGTTCAAATCCACAACGTAGTCATCAGTTAACTCATGACCCATTGAACGTATTTCATTGATCATAGCATCTGCTTTAAGGATCTTCGACTTAACGCCGTTGAGAACTTGTTGACACTCTTGAGGATCTCCAACATTTATTTTAAGCCAGTTGAGAAGAATCATCTCGTCTAACTCATCTGTTAAACAATAACAACATGCATGGAAAGATAATCTTAATATGAAAACATATTTCTGTATATAAAACATTGTATAAATCTTATATGCGATACCTTTATTGTTTTGAGAAGGTGAACCTTCTTCAAATACTGAAGCAAGAAACCTCAATGCTTCATCGACTTTGGTTTTTGTATCTTTACTGGCTGGATCACGTACTCTATCCTTATTCTTTGGTTGAGTCAAATTTGGTTTCTCGTCAACGAACTGATGGTCGCACTTTGAATCAGGTTCATGCGATTGTGAGTTTCCAGCTTCAAAGGTTTTAGGGTTTGATGAAGCCATGTGAAGATGATATGTCGTAATATGTTTCCCAACTTCGCATTATAATGTGGTTATGATTATTGATTGGGCTTTCTTACTTGGTTAATGGACATATTTTCATGGGCCATGTTTTATGTACACTAAACAAAGTTGTGTTTTTAAATTTTACTCTAAGTTGTAATTGCTTGTACTTGACTTGTATGGGAGAGGATACATTTTGGATTAGTAGTTATTGTTATTAAATATGTTTCTTCTGAAAAATTTGCCTTGGAAAAATGCAATGATCCACATTTTAATTATTTCAAAATTTATTTTGTTAACAAACTTGACTTAAAATGATAAAGTTTTACAATAATTTAAAAATAAAGTATATATATACTATAAATACAAATAAAATAACAAAACAACCAACCGTATCGGAATTCATCTATAATTCTTATACAAAATAAATAGACACAATATGTTATTAAAATGTGTATAAATACTTGATCAAATAAAGCGTTTTGATAAAAAAAAGTGATAAGGACTCCCCAATCACAAACAATAACATATTTCATAATGGTTTAAAACAAAAAAGTGCTAAATCAGAAACGAATAGTATTGAAAAAACATAAATCATGTTGAATGACGATATTGGCACATTTCAATCATCATCTGTAGATTTATCATCGGTAGAATAATAACCTTCAGATTCGTCGTTAATGAAACCGTCTAAGTCTTCTTCGGCTTCATCATCAATACCCGAATCTTCTAACTCTTCTTCGGATTGATCATCAATGTCCGAATCTTCTAAGACTTCTTCGGCTTCATCAGGCCCCGATGAGACGCTATGGATATCCGAATTTTGAAAGTCTTCATCGTCTTCATCAGCAATGTATGTGTTAGAATAATGAACATCAAGAGAAGCGTAATCAAGATCATTGATATTAGTCCAAACACCATCTTCACTCGTAATATTCTTGTTATCAAGATCTTCATCGGTCTCTTCATCAATGAGAGCGTACTTGTTTTTTGTAGTTCCCGAAGTGTGTTGTTCATTAAGTAAAGGTATGTCATCAACAAAGTCATCCAAATGAAAATTTATATCCGGAGATTGATGGACCGGTATTTTATCATCTTGTTCAACTTTTTTGCCTTTATCATCCACGTCATCAGTGGTTTCATCAATAACTGCAAAACGCCTTTTTTTGGAAATGGAAGATTGTGTAGTGTTGTTGGTGCGCTTAAACCTAATAGGGCTTTCATCATCCAATTCCTATTTCAATATTGAACATAAAGGACATGAAAGTTAGACAAACACGGTACGAAATTCCTCTTATTAAAGAAGGCACAAAACAAATAACTATAAAAGTAATAAGCATATGCCTCCATACCAATTTTTTGGAGTTTTGAACATGATCGTCAACTATTTCCTTATTTGGTAACGGTACAACGTCATCATCATCTGAAGAAACATAATAAACAACATTTCTGTTTACAACGTCATCATTTTGCTTTGTAGCAATTTTGCTTTTTTTGTTGATGGTGAAATCCTGTAGGTATAGATTAGAAAGCAATGTTAGTGAAAAACACAATGTGTTGTAACGAATTTTTAAACTTTATGACCATCTACCGAATCATCATCAGATATCTCAATAACATTTGTATCTTTTCCGGTCAGATCCAAAGAATTCAATTGTTTACTGTCTTCTTTTTCTTTGGTTACCTACATTAAAACAAAATTATTTAGAAACTAAAACTAACTTATAAATCAAATTCAATTCATAATGAAATTCAAAAGTACAAATGAATTTAGCGAGTAGTTGGAGCTTATAAATAAAATATCACATAAAACTAACCTTGGGTGATTTGCTGTTCTTCATAATGTTATAACTTTAATCTTTGCTTATGATGAAAAATTTTTTGAAATCTGCAAACACAAATAATGAAGATATATTATGTTTGTTTTAATAGAAAATAAAGTACAAAATATATTAGGTAGTACAAAATCTTTTACTAATATGTTAGGGTGGTTAATTTTTTAGGTGATTCTACAAAATATTTTTTATACATACAATATATTATAAATACTTCTTCAATTTAAGAAAATCTTCATCTTAAAATTGAAAGTATTACATTTTGAAAAACATGACAACTTTACTAAAAAAAAAAATACATAACGTTATGAAACGTATTAAACTTTTAACATGAGAATTAATTATATTTACAACTTGGGTGACTTGTAGTAGGAGTAGTAGCTACTAAAAAGAATGATTACAAAAAGACACTTGTGTTGATATATGTGATAATACGGCTTGAATTCAACATACAATTACTTCCGGTCAACAATCTTCTTCATCTTACTGAACACACCATCATCAACAGGTAATGTTAAAATTTAGTTTTTTTTTTCTTTTTTTTTTCATAACCGATCATTGTAGTTGTAAACTGATTGAAGTGCATGTTTATGATATTAGTTTGGTTACAAATGCATGTTTGATATTTGTTTTTCAATGTTTACAATATACTGAAGGCTATTTTATACTTTGATCACACTGTAACAGCGGGTTATCTTTCAGTATATACGATTTGATTCTTTATTATATTGTGTGACATATAAGTATAGGCTGATTTGAATATTAACAATCAAAGATATTTGTCTTGATTTTAGGGATACTTAATTAAACATGTTTAGAACTGATTTGAAGATATGTATTTCCAGATATTTGATATTTGAACTTTAAATAGTTACATAGGCTATAATTACTGTAGAAGAAAGAAAAAGATTAAAACCGTTTCAGTTCCTTGCCAATAGCCGATTGGGAGTAGATGTTTAGTCTATTTACAAAGTTCTTTTCAGTGTCTTAACTAAGTCCACGTAGAATGATCATACTCATAAAAGGTTTTTGTAGTATAAATTGTTGCTGATACTTGAACAGAAATATGTTATGTTTAATGGAATAATCTAAAAAGGATGATGATGTTACTAAGATAAGTAATTACATGGTGGCTAATGTTAGGATTGTTAGTATAAAGAACATGTCTAATGCAAAGTATAATAGTTGTTACATAAGTTAGGATTGATTTATTGCTATTTGGTTTAGTACTTAAGCAATAACGTGTTAAGCATATGAATACAAAAAGCCTTTTTATGTTAGTAAAAAGTATGTATAGTACGTTGATTTGGTAGATTGTAGATTAGTTGTTAATCGTTCAAAATTGTTTACATAGTATAACATGGTAAACTGCAATGACAATACATATACGTATAGGAAAAACGACTAAATGATGTAGGTGTGTTCAAACACTTCTGTATGAGTTCACATAATGTGTCGACAAATTTACGTATCTATTTTTGCAGATGATCCAATTGTTTGCAAATATATATAAATTCATGTAAAATTCGTATTCACCATTTACACGTTTGTGGTTTTCTGAAATAGACTGACGATGCAACTATTGGTGGAGGCAAACGAAAAGAACATTCGCACACTACAGGTACTTACTATCTAAAAGACTTATATAAATTATCATTGTATTCAAAAAAATTAACATTAATACATGCACTAAATGTATGAATTTCAGCTTCTTCCTAATGTGTTTACGGAGATGTTGAAACCTAAGAACAATTGGATGTACTTAATCCACAATAAAGGAACAAAACATAAGGTGTACATAAAGACAGCTGAAGGGAATCTGTTTAAGCTGTGTGGATCTGAATGGCGCGACTTTTTAGATGTCAGCAAATACACGAACATATCGACATTCCATTTCATCCGACAGGAAGAAGACTGCTACTACGTAACAGCGTACAAAAATTCTGGATATGAATGAAATGGATACGATCTCGCTCGCGTAGGCTACAGACAGCGTAGATGCTTGCTTACTTTGGAACAGCTCGACCAATCCCCGGTAATTCCAAATCTATACAGTTTACATTGTATTACTTTATTACAAATCTTTTGAAAACCAATGAATTTGATTTAACTTGTTATGTTAATAACAAATAACTGTTTCGTAGGATATTCTTTGCGGTTTCCTGACATCAACTGAGAATCCTAAATTCCGTGTTTATGTGAGTGGCACGCTGATATCAACAGTCACTCACCGTGAGATTAAGCTTGTGGATGAAGACAAACATGTTCATGTGTTTGGAAGAATGGGATGGCATATTTTGGTTGAAGTTCAAAAGCTCATTGCTGGGAGAAGAGTAGTTTTCACAAACTTGCTAAACAATTCAGTATCCATGATGCCATTTTATTCGTGTGGTTTGGAGATGCGTCATGATGTGGTAGAACGTATGGTATTGAACTGCAGAAAGCCATTCCAGAAAAGCCCTATAGACGGAGGTATGTTAATCATAATATACGCATAATGTATTTAATTATTGTTGAGAAACAAAAACGTTTGCACATGATATACTTTTGTGAAATTTGTTTTACACTATTTATGTAGATAAAAGAATGTCACACATGTGTGAGTGGGACGGCCATACAGAGCATCAGGATGAGAAGAATTGTTTTTATGCGCCAATTCTTGCGTATGTGACAGAACGAAGTCGTTTGGTTAGCGGTCCATTCAAATTTTCATTTCCGTTATTAGTTAGATAAATTGATGGAGATATGTAATGCACGTGAGTTTAAAGTATTCTGTATAGAGAGTATATGTTGATATATCTTAAGACATAAACGCGACTATTATGAGTATGAAATGTTTATGGTAGTGATAGACCAGTTAACGATAAGACTTCAGTTTTGAAAAGTAGGAACTGCGATTAGTTTCTAAGAACATCCCTTTCACCGTATTGTTTTTAAGAAAGGATCCACGAATGGCATGGAAACAGTGTAGTTCGCTACTAACTAATCTATTTGGTATGCTTAGTATAAATGATCTTAGGCATAACTACATATTACGTATAGTAAAAAAATACGTTTGTATTGTATTGACCAAGTTTTGATTAACATCATATGGTAGGAGTCTTTACTGACTTTTGATTTCATATTAATACAGAACATACCGCATGACTTTGTGAAGGCACGTAAAATGTGGAAATACCATAATGCAATTCTGCGATACGTTGGAGGTATGGAGTTCTATGTGGATGTTGAAATCGAACACCACAGTGACAGACCAAAGAGCAAAAACCATGTAACAATGAAATGCAGGTGGAAGGACGTTGTTCATGACTGTCAATGGAACGACAATAAAATGGTGCGGTTCAAGCTCGTTGATCGTGTGCCAGACATCCGTGCTTCGTTGGCTTCCAGAAAGAAAGTTGTAATCCCTGTATTTGACATGTGCTAAGACATCAGACAAATGCAACATGGTTTCAGCCTATGTTTATGAATATTAAGTGGTATGGTTGGACATGTTTAAGACTATCTATTCGGAGTTTGATATTTTGTGTTTTGTAATAAAGATTTAGCCTGGCCTTAGATGGCATAGAACAATATTATATAATAGTATGTTAGTAAGCTAATGTTATAACTAAAACTTCGTTATGAAGTTAATTATAAGCGTTTTTTGTGATGTAAATGTTAAAAAATATAGTGTAGAGCAAAGAGATATTCGTGACTTGTTTATAAACGTTTTCATCGAAGGCTTTAATGTTGTTTATAGTTAGTAAAATTTCATTTTTCTTTTTAAAGTATAAGTATAAACATTTAACAAAAACATTTGAGTGTAAATATGTACAAAAGTATAAGTGTAAAATATAGTATAGCGGTATATATACTGTTAAACTTATTTACATAACTAAATTAGTAGTAGTACTAAATATAGTGCCAACGTTTTGAGACTTGTTTACAAAAAAGTTATTAGTTTTTTTATGATCATGTTTTTTTTTAACTAAAATGTCATAACTACAAATATAGTGTAAAAAAAGGGTTTTGTGACATGTTTATAAACGTATGGTTCGGAGACTTAAAACAATATAATCACATATAAAACGTAAACACAGTCTATGGGTCATGTAGTATCTCATGATACAAAACTTGTAAACTTTACGATCATATTTTTTTAACCACTGTTATTTTACACTATATTTGTAGTTATGACATTTTAGTTAAAAGAACATGATCGTAAAAAAGGGTTTTTTTATGATCATGTTTTTTTACCTAAACTGTCACCACTTTAAATATAGTGTAAACAAAGGGTTTTGTGACATGTTTATAAACGAATGGTTCGGAGACTTAAAACAATATAATCACATACAAAACATAAACACATGTCTTTAACTCATGTAGTATCTCATGATACAAAACTTGTAAACTTTACGATAATGTTTTTTTAACCACTGTTATTTTACACTATATTTGTAGTTATGACAGTTTAGTTAAAAAACATGATCATAAAAAAGGGTTTTTTTATGATCATGTTTTTTTTAACTAAACTGTCATAACTACAAATATAGTGTAAAAAAAGGGTTTTGTGACATGTGGCACCTCTTCATGATACAAAACTTGTAAATTTTACGCTCGCAATATTTTACAAATGAATAGTGGAATTTGTATTCTATTTGTATATTACATCATTTTGTAAGTTACAAAATACTACTCAATTTTAAAGATGTATTTGAGTTATTAGTGTATGTTTTAAAACAATGGTACATAATACACAAAAGAAATTATATTTCTGCTATCAATGCATATCATCATTGCTAAAATAAGTTGATATTCGTATAGAAGAAAGATTATGGCAACTGATATTACTTCCCATTATAGACAAAGACTTTTCGTTTACCCACTCTCCATCACACCTACTTTTTCTTCTCGAAGAAACACTCAAGAACAGGTTAGGTTTATTTGACGATTAACAAATATGTTTTTTTTTGTTGTTGTTGATGAAGTATTATTACTTGATCGATCAGTGTAAAGAGTGATTATAGCGCCTTTAGAATAAATATTAATATGATCTTGAAACTGCGGAATATGTGCCGATTGAAAATGCATGTGTAGTAGAGGAGTAGTAAATTTAAAGAAGTTAGTTATCATATTTGTGGCTACTCTTCAAGAAACAGGGTTTTTAGTAAGAATAGGCACGATCAATTGATAAGTTAAGATATTGGGTTAAATGAAGATGTATGGTCAATTTTGTAATATGACTAATGATATTTGGGTTGATATTATGATTTGTTTATAACAACTTGTTTATTTTAGTATATCATTTTAGTTCAAGCAAAATATCTTTTGAATGAAAATCAATTAGTGGCGAAATTACATTTCTTATTAGTATCATCAGATGATGAAACATGTTTAATGAGTTAATGATTATGTTAATGGTGTTAGATGTTTCATATGGTTAAAATCCAGTACAAAGTAATTGTTATTGTTAGTTAGGGTTTATTGAAATGACACAGATTAAGTCATTATACGATATAAGTTAGAATAAGATTTAAAATAGTTATTGATAAAGGTAAAAGGCAGTAATGCGTTAATCCGATGAAAGGAAGATTAATTAAATTTTATCACACGATATGGGCATATAGATTGTGTAACGCCCTGTGGAGTATAATAACATTTTGAAAGTTGTATTTCATGCAGAAAACTAAAAACACCGTGATCTACAGTTAGCTGAATACTACTTGTGTTAGTAGTGTGATTTGTAAAGTAATACAAAAACAGTTTTTTGGATTAATAGGGAAATGTTCGAAAATAACATTGTAGTATAAGATGAGTTATTCAAGCATGCTTGTAGTTTTGCTAAGTTTTTGAAAACATGAAAGTTCCTTCTAATAGACGTTTGTTTTTTGATTAAATAGAATGACGACTCAATTTATCGTGCCGGCGAACACACGAAACTTTAGAACAATGCAGGTAATTTGTAACCATTGTTACTTATAATATGTATGTTACTAAATTTACCAATATGGATATCATGAAACTGAAAATAAGTTTACGTAATGCGTTGTTGAATGCAGATTCTACCAAGTCTCTTTACAGATGAGCTGTACACAGGCAGTCGATGGTTGTATTTAATTCACAGCAGATGTACAATGCATAAAGTGTGGATCAAGAAAGTACCCGGTAACCTTTATGCACTGCACTCGGACGAATGGAAGCAATTTGTTGATGACAGTCGTTACCGGAACGTGGCAATACTACATTTCATACGTCAAGGAGAAGACATGTACTATGTAACTGTGTATGATAATGCTGGTGCTGAAATTGGTGGATATCTTAATGCTGATATAGGATCTCGTAAAAGGCGCTGCTTTGGTATGTTGGAAAACCTTGACCAGTCAACTGTAAGTACTTCATCATTACTTTATTGATGGTCATACTTTAATGAAAATTGTATATACTATGTTTAATTGAACCTTACTCGTTATGCAGCTCCTTCCTAATCAATTTCTGCCAGAAATTAATAGAGTCAGAGTTATGGTGAGTGGCTTGCTGACTTCGACCGTCACACAGAATCGCATTGGTCTTCCTGGTAACACACACGGACATGTTTTTAGTGGAACGGGATGGGATTTGCTGGTTTTTTTGGAAGGACTGAAGGTTGGATCGCGTATGGTGTTCACTGAAATTGAAGAAGCTACTGTCTCGATGATCTCATTTACGGATGCTGGTTTAGGAACGCATTTGGAGAACATACCGTGTGTAATTTTGAACGACGATAAACTGTTCAAAAAAAGACCCATAGACAAAGGTATGTTTATTAGATTCTACTTTTCCAAAAACATTTGTTTCGCTGTTTTTTTAAGATTGATAATAATATACTTGCATCTTTTTGGATCATTGCAATCTTCTAAATGTAGATCCTCGTATGAAACATAAATGTGACTGGTTTAATCACTCCGAGCATGATGATGAGGAAGACTGCTTTTATCAAGATGTTATGGATTACGTAACTGGAAGAGGTCGGCTGGTAAGCGTTTGTTATTTTCATGCGATCCCGTTTTACATTTGCAACATACAGTATCGTGTTTTTTTGGATAGTGCATTTACTTATGTTGTGTATACGGGAATCATTTGTTGAATGCATACAATACCATGGGATTTTGTGGGGCCTTATGAAATGTATAAGTACCACAACGCACTTCTGATACACCATGATGAATCTTTCTATGTGAACGTGGACTGGGAAAAACATAAAGATAGGCCTGACAGTAAAAATCTTGTCACCATCAAAACTAATTGGAAGGAGCTTGAGAAGAGGTGCGAGTGGGACAAAGACAAAACGGTAAGGTTCAAACTTATGAGGATGGTAAAGGATGAACTTCAAACGGTGAATGCACGCAAACCGGTGATGATTCCATTGTTCCATATGTGTTAGAAGACGATGATTTGGATGGTAGAATTTATTTTGGTACCGTATCAGACGAAACTATTAGTATGTTGGATGGGAAGATATTTAATGACTTGTTTTATTTGCTTCTTTAGGTTTAATTTGTGGGTGGTTGTGTCTGTGATGATAGTGTTTTGAACAATCCTACCTGATAAGGAGGTTATAAGTTCATGTGTCGTATGTTTGGGTCAGTAAACTTTAAACTATGGTTTTAAATTGCCACATACATCAGTTCTATGTATCTGGTCTGGATGATCTATATTATCAGGTAGTAGACAATATATTATGTAACTGGATTGACCTTGTAAGAAGTTCCAGGATGCCTTTACACGTTGTGATTTATATTATTCATAATGCATTTATGTAAATAAGGTTTTTGGAAAGATTATATTTGGTGGATTGCCGAATGTTATCATTCGTCATTATGAATTGATTACTGAAGCTACAAATGTTAACATACATGTTGAAAAAGTTTCGTAGGAGTTGGCTGATGAAAAGTGAGTTTGTGGTAGTTATACTAATTGAAAAAGTATCCGGCTTGCACTGCGAATTGCATCCACATAACCACTTATCATTCCGTTTCTTTCCCAACGTCTTTGGAGCCATGTTTGACGATTTGGGTCAATAATAGTCAGATACGTACAATGACCCAAATAAATATCCAATGCATGACCATCTTGAATTTCAGATAGCCATGAATCTATATGCCATTCATGGTCTATCTTAAGAAGACTATATTCTTCTTCCATTTGGACATTCGGAACACGCAAGTAGTATGATCCTACGTCAGTGTAATTACATAAATGTTGTGCTACTAATTATCTAAGTGACGTGTATGTTATGTTGTCTGTTGACACATTGCATATCATAAGTTCATCGCCACCCCAATAATCATAAAGAACATTTGAAGTTACAACTCTACCACCATGATGAATGCAAATGTCAATGGTGGGAGGAGCTTCACCCCATTCACTGTTAGAAGGAAACATAATGGAGTTATATAAGATGCAACATATGCCAAGAGAATGAGTTATTAGTACAAAAACGATAACTTACTTGGCAGGCATAATCCTACGGTTACCACTGTTCAATCGTAGAGGCATCCTTGTGTAAAATAGATTGGTGAAGATGCACTTTAGTTTCTCAATTTATATCAACGACAATCAATATTAAACTTAGAAATGATTTAGCTTTGAATATTGTATTGAGAAATTGATTTGGTAGTTAATACATCAATTTCAATACCAAATAACAAAATCACATCATATTTTCATTTAACTGATTTGTGGGGATGTGAATAAATTTAAAATTTGTAAGATTCGGTTGTTGGTACATTTTAATGTAATGTAACTTTGTTGAATACAACTCCCTAAATTTGCAATTAATGTACGTGACCTACTCTAAGAAAATGAACGTGATTGAGAAAAGTGCAGTTAAAAAACAAAAATTATGGATAACATCATCGATTGAGAATTCATAATTTTGTTTCTTTACACAAATAGGAATTGTACAAATTGATAAATCCAAAATATTACTATAATGCTACAATCTAATCGGATATTAATAATGCTCTATGCTCATTCTGAACCCAAAGCGGTATTTCGTTGTGTCATTCACAACCAACTCTTCTCTCAACCAAAGCCTTTTAAGCTGTCACCCTTGTGTTTCCACATTCAGCTCATCTTTAAACTTGAAAAGTCAATGCCTGTTGAAAATGAAACAAAAAAAGAATACCAATTCTAACCCAAGAATGATTAGTATGCAAACACAAAAATAGTAACCAATTCCATAATCAAAAGTGGTGCAAACAACTTAATGGGACTCCCCATTAAAAATCCAAACCAAAAGTAATTGTTGTGAATGGGACTCCCCATCCAAGAGCAAACAACTTAATGGGACTCCCCATTAAAAATTCAAACCAAATTGATAGAACATGTTGTGAATGGGACTCCCCATTTAAAAAATTCTGAAGAACATATCTTCAAAAAATGAAATGTTTGTTGCTTTAGTTTAGTGTAAACCCTTTAATCTTTCAAACACGGGATCAATAGTCACGGATTTTTCTCTTGCTTAATGTCCAATAGTTGCCTTTTGGTATTTGAACACTCAGTTGCTGCTTCCGAATCCGAAGGACGTTTGCCGCTTTCCTTTTTCGCAGGGGGGCTTGTAGCAGTACTTTTCAACAGGTTGATTGGTGTCACGTTTTCATCGGTCTGAGACTCAAGATCCTGCAATTAATATTGTAACATGTCAAAAATTTATTGTACATGGAATTTATACCACTTAATTGCACATGTCGTAATTGACTCTTACCAATGAAGATATCCCAACAACCTTAGTACTTGTAGCCTCAGTGTCCTATTAATACAAACAAATAAACAAAGAAGATTATTATGTCTTAAGAGAAGGAGAGAAAGAATCTGGTATGTGATACCTTTAAAGGTGTAAAAGATGCGGTGAGCGAACTGATAATTTCAGTATCATCCGATAGACGCAAGACAGTGAATACAGGCAACATTTTTTTCTGATTGTATTCATCAATAGTGACTTTAAAGGCCAGCCATTTACCAACCAATGCAGTGATCTCACTTGGGAAGACTTGTTGCTCAACACTCTAAAATCCAAGTAGGACATTATTAGGTAGCAATGATGAAAGTTTATCATGTTTAACAGTAGTTATGAATGATTCATAAAACATATTACCAAAACATTACCTTCAACCCATACTTTTCGCAAAGTTGGTATGCTGATCTACCACCCAACAACGACTGGACTTCGTCATTAAACAAAGAGAGGGACATCGTGCCAGAATCATCTTGAACATGCACTTGCAGACGAAAACTACAAATGTACATATATGACAATTATTAGTTGCTGATCGCGTAGTTAAATTTAATATGTTAGAGTGTCAAAAAATGTAGATATGTACATTGACTTAATGTGTTTGACAATCTCATGGCATTTAGTGCATCTCCACTGATCAACAGTGTTTGCAGATTTCATTGGTGTATCATCATCCAGATCAACAAACTCGCTGTCTTTCACCACTTTTTGTTACACTTTTTGCAACCCAGGTACCACCAGCCCTCCTCTTCTTGTATGGCGATTATCGTTCCAACAATAACTGAAGCTATATTCTGTATATAAGAATTTCAAACTTAAATTAGGATTGGAATGGTGGACCAAACTCTCTTAAACTGTATGTGCGTTTGATTACAGATGCTTTAATAAAATGGTTAAATACTATAATATGTATGGATATGGTGTACCTTTTCAACATCAAGAAGCTCAACAATGCTTTTTACCGGATACTTATTGAGGAAATCATCCTTGGTTGAGAATTTTGAGCCAGCAGAAATACGCGATGCTGTGTTCTCAGACGCATCCGCATTTACAGAAGAAAACAACCTACAATCAGAGTATATAAAATCACTGATGCTAACATGTAGTAAGTATACCAACTTGTTTGTATTATAGAAGGGTGTCGCATAATTACCTTTTGCGATAGGCTTCAACAGCTTTGAATTCCTCTTTCTCAATAGTTTCACAGGCATTGAAAAGAAATAGTTTTGTTCCATGATAGCCGTTTTGGACACACATTTTACCTGTCCATTAAAATACATGAATTAGATTCGCTGTTATATATAAAATGGATAATATTCTACCACAGATGATAAGAATTGTTACCGTCCCAAACTTTCATCATTGCCAACTGAAGTACAATCATGATTTTACCATGATCTTTGTTAGCTTTCAAAAAATCATTAAACTGTTGTGCAAATAAGCCCCATAGTGTACACTTAAGCTCATTCCCCCTACAGAATATATGCATATATGACATCAGATTAAATTGTACTAATAATAGCTCAACAGAGTTATTTGTAAATATAATCAACCTATGATTATGATTTGGTACTTACTCATCATCATTAAGAGTCAACGGTTTCTTTTTTCCCTTGTTCCCGTTCTTATCATAATTATCTAACTCTTCACAGGCAGTGACATGACCAACAACATCTGATCACATTCAAAGATGGCATTCAATTAATAGTACTAACAATGTATATAAAGAAAGACATTTTAACAATCCATATATAAAGCAATTTTAACATTATAGTAAAAGGATGAATCCAAGTACATACCAAACTGACCATCTTCTTCTATCTGTAAATCAATTATGGATTTGTAGTTTCTAAAATCAAATCCATAGACTGACCCAACAAAATCAGTACATGGTTCAACCACTGTATTGCTCAAGAAACTGAGACGTAGAGCATTGTTAACCATCCTATATTTGGGTTGGATTTCCCCAAGAGAGTATCTTTCAATCGTGACGGTTACGCCTTCAAGCAACTTATGCTTGAATTGATTGACCAATGCCATCCTGCAGGTGGCCTGCATCTTCGTATCCTGTAACAACAAAAATGATCCAACTGTCAGATACAACTATTCAACAACAGAATAACACAAACTGTTTCTTAATCAAACCTACTACTTACAGTTTCATCCATCAGGATCAATTCGAGATTTTTAACATGAGGTTTATTATACAATTCTTGAATCCAAGCTCTTAAAACTCGGACTCTCAAACTAATGTTATCTTTGACAGCGGATAGATCTTTGATATGTCCTGAAACAAAGACAACCATAGCTTGGTGAATTGGAATGAGACAGAGAAGAAAGAAAAGGTTGATGTGTGTTTTGAAAACCTAATCCATGGGCATTATATAGGCTGAACAAACCGTGTTATCATTACTAAACCTTAATTTAAAAAAGGCAATTCATCAATAATTAACAATTTTTATTATTTTCCAATTATTATTATTTTCCAATTATTATTAAAAATTTAGCGATTTTTAAACGGATTAAGGAACCAATTACAAAAAATTAACAATAAGCTAATACAAATTATGATTATGATACTTACATAGCTGTATCTTGGATGAGACATCAGTGGAACTTCTCATAACTGATTGAATCATAATCAATGATACGCTCCTCTTTACAAAAATAACACAAATTCGTTCTTGGATGAGAAGACAAAGTTCGCAACTTTAATGGGAGTGAATACCTTACAAAAATAAATCAAAAGAGGAGCGTATACATTGATTTGAGATGCGTTTTGAATTGAGAGGAGCATGCACCAATTAAAATGATTAGGAGTATCCTAAAATAAGGTTGAAGAGCGGTTTCAATGTTGACTTTGTGTGTGTGTCGTGTAGGTGTGTTTGTGTGTGTGTCATTTAATATCCAATGGTGCTTTAGGGAGTTGTATCTTGGTGCTAAATAAGGTAGTGTTTTTAATAATAAAATTTAATGCGCAACTTCAAGGTGCTTGTACAAAACCTTGTTTTATTGGTTAAAATAGATTATGCCCCCGCGCGTTGCAGCGGGTTCTTTGCTTTTATTTTTATGTTATATGTGTGGTGTTTAAATTGTGTGCGAATTTTTTTATGTAAATGTTAGTATATTCATTTCATTTGGCACATTTGTATAGTGATAGATGTGTCGGGATGTAAACGTTGACCTTAAGTTTGATGTAAGGGTGTGTTTAAAATTATTATTATTATTTTTTTTTAAATATATATGTATACATATTTAATGAATTCGCAAGATCCTTAATTACATATTAGCGAATAAAGTTCACGATTGAATTTGAAAAGTGTCGCATACTTCGGGGGTAATTTTTGCCATTTTTCAAATTTTGTGAAAATATAAGACTTTAGGATTGGTTTTGCAAAATCTGACACACTTCGGGGGGTACCTTTAGCCATTTTTCAGAATTAAGGACTCCTTTTGCAAAGCATTGTTGACTTGAGGGGTACTTTTTTCCATTTTTCCAAACTTACGAAACGAAACGACGTCGTTTCAAAAATTTCGTTTTACCCGTTAAATTTGGCACTATATTGTCGTTTCGTCTGTTTTTTTCAAATGCCAAAACGTCGTCGTTTCCGACGAGAATTAATATATATAATAATGTGATGTTTAAGACCATGTGTAATTGTCAGTGATTGATGCGTCAGGCACCTTTACACTCTTTACATGCGACGCTATCTAGATTTTGAAATGAGACGAATTGATTGTATTTTTGACCGAGTTATTTCGCAAAAAACAAACCCCAACGGTTATAATTTTTGACCATTTGGGAATTTTATTTTTTATTAAATTTTTTAAAAACTTTATACATTTACACTATAAATGCCTCATTAATTCTTTATTTTATACATAATTTCCAACAAATATTTACTATAATCTTCTCAACTCACATAATGTCTCAAAAAACTCTCAAAACCAAAACACCAAAATCTCGACGCCAACAAAACATTCAAAACTTTTCAACACCGGATCCCAATTTTCGTTTATCCAGTCTCGCAACACCCACTCTATTTTAACCCGCGAGTTTCGTATACCAATCGCAACCACAACAACTTTTTAATCAAAATAATCCATTTCACCTCCATTAAACTAACCACAACAACCTTTTTACCAACAATCAAATGTATCGTCCGCAGATGTTACACGATTCACCACCACCGTTTAACCAACTTGTAACACCTGATATTTTATAAGTTTTAGAAATAGACTTTTATGTTGATATTAGAATATTATAAAGGATCTTATGATAGTATTTATAGAGACAAAGACTTAGAATTTAAAATAGTTAATGAAAAGGACTAATGGTGCAAAAGATTTAACGGCATAAACTAATGATCGTTAAATAGGTTAAACTGCCATTTTAACATCAGGTTTGATTCATGTGTACTTTTATATGCATAAGGTGAAAAATAGTTTTAGATCATCAAGTTTCAAACTTTCTTGTTGTTTAGGTGATTTTGAAGCTGTTTCATCATTAACATCAGGTTTACAAAACGTTTTTGAACATAAAAATCAGATTTGGTGAATTTGTACTTCCTACGCCTAGTAAAACCCTAGTTTTACGCGTAAGAACCTACTCCTAAGTCAGTCTACGCCTAGCAGTTTCCTACGCATAAGCTTTTCTGCCTTTGATCCTCGAAGCTGTTGGTTTACTCAGTGTTTTCTTGCTTGGATAAGCCTGAAAACATTTCGACTTTGGATATCTTTTACACTTGGATAAGTGTAAAGGATTTTTGGGTAAAACCCTAGTTTTATGCATAAGCATAAAAGCTTACGAGTAAACACTTTTAGCCTAAGTCTTTCCTACGCATAAGCTCATCTTACGCCTAAGGAAATCTTACGCATAAGGTTCTTACTATTAAGCCTTTGGTTTACGCTTAAGCCTAAGTTTTATCTAAAGTTTATGCGTAAGCAGGATTTACGCCTAAGCTTCTATCTACGCGTAAGAAGGAAATTACGTGTAAGCCATTTTCTACGCCTAAGCTGGTTTTCTACGCCTAAGTGCACTTCATCAACAAGTTTCATTCGACTACAAAGATCCATCATCAACACAAGTTTCAAGATGTCTCAACCATCATACTCTCATTACTTTCCTCATGAGTATCCTCAACAACAACAACAACAACAATATCAACAATATCCTCCACCATCTTAACAACAATTACAACAATTTCAACCGCCATCTCAAATGTACTTTCCTCAAGGAGCAAACCCTCTTCCACCACAGATGCCTCAACCAAACCCTCGTCAACAAGTTCAATATTGTAACTACTTCCAATATCAGTATCCAGCAAAGTATGCTATGAATGTCACAACGCAAAAGGAACCTTCTTGGTTTGCAAAGATGTGTGAAGCTTTAAGTAGCCAACAATCCTTCATGAAGTTGGATCCCTTGATAGACCTCCAATGCTTACTCCCGGAAACTATGATCAATGGGTGATAAGGTTTTTTAGGTTTTGTGATCTCAAAAAATCACATGGTAAGTTTCTGAAGAAGGTCATACTTGAAGGTCCTTTTCAAATGCCTACTATCACTATACCCGGAGATCTGAATGCTAATCCACCAAGAGATGATGTCACCAACGTTGTCGGCCTTGATCAACTTACTACTGACCAACTTCTTCACTTTGAAGCTGATGAACTTGCAATGCAATATATCCTTTTGTATTTACCCAATCCGATACTTCGTAGTGTTGATGCTCAGAAGACTACTAAAGCAATGTGGGAGCACATTCATCTTCTAATGGAAGGCACTGAACTCAATCAAGAAGACATGGAATCCAAAATTTACATAGCATATGAAAACTTCATGATTGAACCTAGGGAGTCATTAGAGTCATACTATCATCGGTTCTCAGACAACATCAATGACTTGGACAAACATAATATCATTATGCCAAGGATTGCAATCAACACAAAGTTTCTGAGCTGTCTTGGTCCTGATTGGGAGAAGTACGTTACATTCATCCGTCAAGCGAAGAATCTCCATCAATCTACTTACAGATTGTTGTATGACTATTTGAAGCACCATCAAAAGGAAGTAGACAAAGACAGAATCATCCGTGGAGTCCTGCTTCTCCATCACTCCCGGATAATCAAACTCTTGATTTGTACACTCAAGTATGTTATCCTCAATTTCCAAACTTGCCAACTGTCTTCACAAATCCTCCACAACCAACTGCTCAGATTACACCATATGATCCATCACAACAACAATCACAAGAAACTCAATTGGTTCCATACAACAACAACAATGACCACGCACTCTACAGTGAATCAAATGAGGATGCAGAAGCCTTCGATGCATTAAATCAAGGATTTGTATTGATTGCAAGAGCCTTCGGTCGATTTGCTAACAAATCCAACAATCGCATTCGTACCTCATCAAACACAAGAAATCAAGCTGTTGTTAACAATGGAAGAGTTGAGGTTTAGAATCATGGTAATGGTCGTCAGATCGGTAGTGGTCAAGGGTTTAATTTTAATGGAAGGAATAACATGGGTGCTCCACAACAACGGGTTCAAGTGGTTGATCATGGAAATGCTCAGACTGGGGTTAATGGTCTCTGATGCTACAACTGCAATGAGAAGGGTCATTTGGCTAATGCATGCCCAAAGCCGAGAACAAGAGACATCACTTATCACAAAGAGGCTTTACTCTTGGCTCTCAAGGATGAAGCTGGTGGAACACTTACCAACAAGGAACAGAGCTTCATGGCTGATGCAGATTCTGATGATGACATGAAGGACTTGCAAGCTAATGCAGCTGTGATGTTAATGGCAAACATGCAAGAGCTCCACATGAGTGACACATGCCCAGTGTATGACACTGATGGCTTGTCTCAGGTACCGGATCCAAATATACTCATTAATGATCTGATATCTCCGTCAACATCTGCATCCGACGAGGCACAGAGTGTTCAACATGAGCCTTCTACATCTCATTCCGACGATAATCAATAGGATATCGTAGTTATATTTAATGATCAAGATGACCTCATGGTTAATATTGATAATCAAGTTGACTCTGTGGTCATATTTGAGGATCTAAATAATGATTATGTTGAGACTCAAGATGAACCTTAGTCTAATCCAGATCTTGAGCTCATAACCAACTTATTTCAGACCACCCAATCTCAACTGGAAAAGTGCAATGAGATCAATAAGAAACTGCAAGATAAAATTGCACTGTTGACTAAGGATAATGAATGCTATGAGTTCCAACTCAACATTTTTGAAACCAAAGAAAAACATGAACAAAGTTTTGAAGTCGCTTTTGCAAAATCATACCAAAATGAAAAATCTTTGGAAAAACAAATATGTGATCTAGTTGCATCCAAGAATGCATTGCTTTCTCAAATAGAACAACTAAAATTTGATCATAAACAACAACTTAACGCTCTCACTTCGGAAACTCAAAAAGCCAAGTTTGAGTTGTTAGCTTGTCAAAAACAGTTTTGTGAATACAAAAAGCATTCGAGGAGACAAATAGATGAGTATCTTGATGAAACTGTCAATTTACAAAACAAAATCAAAGAGTTTCGAAATGTTGTTTACAAACATGGTGAGTCAATCACAACAATTCAAAAGTTTTCTTTTAAACAAAATCCAGATGGATATGGACCAATTCTTGTTGATTACAAACCAAGTTTTTCACATAGAGCATTCAAACCAAATCCTCAAGTTTACAGTGCAAAACATAGAATTGATTATTCAATTATGAGTGTTGTTGAATATAATCGTGATGAGGAAACAGATGTTGATGCTGAGAGTCGATTAAAAATGAAAAATGTTGAATATAACAAACCATTCGATTACTCTAAAATCATACCGTTTGTAAAACAACAAGATCATACTAACACACCTTGGGTTATCACACCACTTTCTGATTCCTCTTCTAATGATGGTCCCCGATACAATGTTGCACAAATTAATGGTCCTTTACCTTCCCTCAGTGAAGTAAAATCATTACCCGAACGATGTCAAGTTCTTAAATATTTTGATACATTCATGTCTGACATCAAACTTTTGGAACGTGAAATTGAAGTTAATTCTGAAATAAAAGCTGAACATTTTCAATCGCCACATGCGCAAAATCAAAGAGATATTTTCATAAAAGACTTTTACCCCATGTCTGAAATTTGAAAATGTGTGCAATCTATTGGGAACGGGATCTTCAGAAGGAGATTGGGCTTATGAAAATAGTTTTTGAGAAAACAGAAACATCGATTTCAAATACTAAACGTAAAAAGAAAATGTTAAGAAATCATGTTGATCGACTCTTGGAAGATGTTATCTATGCTGATACCATCAATGTGGTGTTATTACATACGGTTTCATATGCATTTGACTATATTGATGTTGACTCTGTTGATAATGTTGAGAATATCGATAATATGCCGCAAATCGAGTCTTTGAAAATTGAAAATTGAAAATGAGCGTTTGTTAAATGAACTTTCGAATGCAAAACGTCGTCTTCAATGGTGTCAAAAAGATTGTCAAAATAGAGAACTTGCTTTGCAAAACAAAATCAACCAGTTGCATGAAAAATCTTTCGATCCAAAACTTGAACAACTGGATGATGACAACGTGTCTTTAAAATGTCAAATTTCAAAATATGAACAAGAAATTGCCAAAGTCAAAACTGAATATGGTGTCATATTTGATTTGCTCAAAAATACTCATGCTAAGGCATCACAAGAAATTGATGATCATCTTGCATACACTAAAGAAGTCTTAAACGTTAGTGGAAACGTTCGCTCTGAAAATCAAGAATTGCTGCACACTATTGTTGAGTTAAAAGCAAAGTTAGGGAAGTATGAACAAGATACGTCTAGTAACACGAATGTCCTTGTACGTGGAATGTTTAAAATTGACACTAGAACGCCTAATGATAAACCACAAGATACTAATGTGCTTCCTTCCACTGATACAGGAATAGTTGCCTCTTTTCCCAACGTTAGCACTTCACAGCTTAAGAGCAAAAATAGGAAGAATAGGAAGTTGCAACGTAAGAGAAGAACAATAAAGACCTCTGAAGTAGAAGAACACCTTAGGACTTTGAATAACACTCAAGTTGCACCCACTTTAGACATTGCGTTAGACAAATGTAATAGAAAAAGTGATGTAACGAATGCTGAATCTTTAAGTACTTTGAATGTTATGTTCGAAGAATCTTGTGTTGGTTGTCGTAAAAGCATGTTTTCTGGTTGTCATGATAAATGTGTTGCTAAATATATCTTATCTCGTAAGCGGAATAACAGAAAACGGATTACCTCTAGGCCCACTAACGCTTCTAAGTTTGTGCTAGGTAACCCGCCCTCTAGTGTTTCCGCTACGATCATTGATGTACCTATAGAATCCACTTCACCTCCTAGGAAGAAAATTTTACCTAGTGCATTCACCAAGACCAAAGCAAAAACAAGTTGGACTTGGCAGAGATGGTTACAAAATACACCTGGCTTTAAATGGATTCCTAAAATCATTAACATGTGTGTTTCAACTGTAACTGTAACAGAACCCTCTAACTCTTCGGGTTCCACCTCTACTTCTATTCCACCTGTGTCGTCTGTGTGTAATGCAGGTGATACAAATCATCCTCTGGATTGTTGATAGCGGATGTTCCCGGTACATGACATGCAATCTCAAACTGTTATCAAACTTTGTTTCAAAGTTCATCGGTACTGTCAGGTTCGGGAATGATCACTTCGCAGCTATCATGGGCTACGGAGATTACATCAATGGGAACATCAAAATTAGAAGGGTTTATTATGTGGAAGGTCTCGGTCACAATCTCTTTTCTGTCGGTTAATTTTGTGATGGAGATTTGGAAGTTGCTTTTTGGGAGAAAACTTGTTTCATTCGTGATCTACAAGGAAACGATCTTATGTCTGGAAACCGCACATCAAGTCTTTACACAATCTCCATGCAAGACATGATTGCTTCATCTCCCATCTGTCTACTTTCTAAGGCAACATCTACAAAATCTTGGTTGTGGCACCGTCGTCTTTCACACTTAAACTTTCAAACCATAACCAATCTTGCACGATACAAACTAGTTGAAGGTCTCCCAAGGTTTCGGTATTCTAAAGATCATCTATGCTCAGCTTGTGAACAAGGGAAAAGCACTCGTGCTCACTTTTCTTCAAAGGTGGAACACAACTCTCAGCATGTGCTTCATCTCCTTCACATGGATTTGTGTGGCCCGATGCGTGTGCAGACGATTAATGGAAAACGCTACATTCTTGTAATTGTTGATGACTACTCAAGATGGACTTGGGTTTATTTTCTTCGAAGTAAAGATCAAGCTCCACAGATGATCATCACCTTTCTCACGAAAATTCAAGTTCAGCTCCGGAACACAGTCAGACAGATCAGAACAGACAAAGGAACTGAATTTGTGAATCAAACTCTTCGTGAATACTATGAGAAAGTAGGAATTGAGCATCAAACATCAATTGTACGAACACCAGAATAAAATGGAGTTTTCAAAAGACGAAACCATACATTAGTGGAAGCTGCAAGAACGATGTTGATAAATGCAAAACTTCCAGATTACTTGTGGGCAGAAGCCTTGTCAACTGCATGCTACACTCAGAACCGCTCTATGATAACTAAACGCCACAACAAAACATCTTATGAGCTTATCCATAACCGCAAACCGAATCTCAAACACTTTCATGTATTTGGTTCTCTCTATTACCCGAATAATGATCGTGGTGATTTTGGAAAGCTCAAGGCTAAAGCTGACATCGGAGTCTTCGTTGGACACTGTGAAAACTCAAAAGGATACCAGATCTGGAATCGTCATACAAGGGAAATTATGGAAACTATTCATGCTAATTTTGATGAGCTTACAGAAATGGCTTATGAGCAAAACAGCTTGGAACCCAGACATAATCGTCTTAACTTCCCCCAAACCCCATCATCAGCTGAACCAAGCTTAAAGCTTACTCGTCGTCAAATGGAACAGCTATTTGCTCCTCTGTTTAGTGATGATATTGATCAACGTGCTCTAGATGTATCAAATGTTTCCGTTGCTCAACCTGATAATAATCCAATCCGTGATACACTTGAATCAACAACAACTGTTACTGACGCACCTCCAATTGATTCTACAAAAATAGCCGAACAAACCGCATCCAATGACGCTGATCCAGCTGATGATCTTCTGAATCAAGATGTACCTGCACCCACAGATTATGATCCAAATGCGTTCTTTAACCCTTTCGCTAATGAAACTGCAACTTCTGATGTTGCAGAATCATCTACAAGCCATTTGAATCCACCTAATCTGCATAATGTATATCAACATCAACCCTCCATACATCGTTGGACTAAAGACCATCCTCTTGTGAACATTATTGGAAACCCGAATCAACCAGTCGTAACTAGACAACGCCTTCAAACTGACGGTGAGCATTGCATTTATGCACTTACCGTTTGTCAATCTGAACCCAAAAACATTAAAGAAGCAATGACTTATGACAACTAGATTGAATCCATGCAAGAAAAACTAAATCAATTTAAATGTCTTGAAGTATGGGAATTGGTTGAAAGACCAACAAGGGTCTATGTCATGGGTCTAAAATGGATTTGGAAAAAACAAGTTAGATGTTGAAGGTACGGTTATCAGAAATAAGTCACGTCTGGTGGCTAAGGGCTATAGACAGGAAGAGGGGATTGACTTCGAAGAATCATTCGCACCGGTTGCTAGACTTGAGGTTGTACGGATTTTTCTGGCATTCGCGGCTCACATGAACATCACGGTCTATCAGATGGATGTCAAAACCGCTTTTCTGAATGGTAAACTGAAGGAAACAGTATATGTTAGTCAGCTAGAAGGATTTGTTGATCCAGAATTCCCTAATCACGTCTACAAACTGAACAAGGCTCTCTTAGGTCTCAAACAAGCCCCTCGGGCGTGGTATGATGAGTTATCATCTTTTCTCCTATCCCATAATTTCGTCAAAGGATCGGTCGACCCAACACTGTTTATACAATATCACAGGGCACATATTTTTAATCGTTCAAATTTATGTGGATGACATCATTTTTGGTTCAACCCATAAAAAGTACTCAAACGCTTTTTCAAACCTAATGAAAACACATTTTGAAATGTCAATGATGGGTGAACTTACATTCTTCTTAGGACTTCAAGTTCATCAATCATCCCGTGGTATTTTTCTAAGTCAGTCCAAATATGCTCTTGAAATTTTAAACAAACATGGAATGCAAAGCTGTGATACCTATGCCACACCAATGGCATATACCAACAAACTTGACGCTGATTTTCATGGGAAATTGGTTGACCCTACCAAATACCGAAGTATTATTGGGTCTCTCATGTATCTAACAGCCAGTAGACCTGACATTGTATTTTTTGTATATCTTTGCTCCCGTTATCTGTCAAGACCAACTGAACGTCACCTCACTGAGGCTAAAAGAATCCTCTGATACGTCAAGGGAACCATTAATTTGGGGATCTGGTATCCGAAGGATTCTGGTTTTGAACTAATAGCTTTTTCAGACGCTGATCATGCAGGATGCTTAGATTCTCGGAAAAGTACTTCAGGTGGTTTACAATTCCTTGGTGATAAATTGGTGTCATGGCAGTCGAAAAAACAAGATTATACATCGTTGTCCTCAACAGAAGGAGAATATGTAGCCATGTCGGCGTGTTGTGCTTAATTCATTTGGATGAGAACACAACTCAAAGATTATGGTTATATATTTGACAAAATCCCGGTGTACTGTGACAATCGAAGTGCTATTGCGATCTCGTTCAACACTGTTCAACACTCAAAGTCAAAGTACATCGATCTTCGATATCATTTCATCAAAGAGCATGTGGAAAAGGGTACCGTTGAATTATATTTTGTAGGTACTGAACACCAACTGGCGGATCTTCTCACCAAAGCCTTGGCTCCTACTAGGTTTACTTATTTGATTCACCGGATTGGCATGAGGTGTTTGACTCCAGAGGAACTGGACGAACTTTTAACACAATCTTGAAACAAGTCAAACACCAAAACCTCTTTTGTAAATAAACTTTTCAAAAACAAAAATAGAAAAATATAAAATCTGATAACATACAAAAATATTCTTCTATCTAAATTCTTTCAAACATTGCAAGTACAAATCTTCTGACAACACTTTGTTCTATCAAAACTTTTGTTATTTTTCCCGAACAAGTGTTGAGGGGGAGAATGTAAATATTTTTCAGTCTCATAAAACCTTGTACTTGCATGTTACCATTAAATGTTGTTTCTTCAGAAATGGTGGATACGTTTCTTGTTTAATACTCTCCTCGGACTCAAATTTGTAAAATTTCATCATTACTAAAGTCGAGGGGGAGTATCGTCAAGTTTCTTTCCAAACAATCACGTTTTGCTAAACCAAAGTGGAAGTTATGGGCCTCGGTTAAAAATAGTTGAGGTGGAAGGGCCAAAATTGTCAAAGTTGAAAACTTATTTCTAATAAAACTTTCACCTAACAACCTAAACTCATTTATTACTACATTTAATTCTCAACCAAACTCATCCCCGCTTAAGATTCAACGATCAAATCCGTGCTTCAAACCTGAAATTTGTAAGTGGAAAACGTTTCTAACTGTGATTTCAAACAAAGGTTTTTAATCCTAAACAATACCAACGATTAGATTTTGAATTATGAATGATTTGGTGTTCTACGCA
>BPTQ01000007.1:234440600-234450696 GCA_019973895.1 Chrysanthemum seticuspe | reverse complement strand
CGCATTACTAGATCATTAATCAACTAAGATAAGAAACAACCAATCAATATTCAATAATTAAGTTTCATACTTCCTAAGCAAACACACAAATAAATTAGCCGGACATGGAGAACATGCAAGCATACACACAAATAATCAAAGACATAATTGAATTAATGAAGCAAAGACTTATCTTGGTGTAAGATAGGGTTAAAAACCCTAAATACTGTACAAGACACCTTAGGTTCGGTTTTAGGTTTTTACTCCAAAGACTCTCCACACAAAGACTGAAAAATTCGGATTCTATATATAAGATTACAGTTGCGACGGCGTCACCTTATGTTTAGTGACGACGTCGTGTCGCCGCCATTAGGGTTTCGTCTTGGCCACGTTAACCTTGCGACGGCGTCACCTTATGTCCGTGACGCCGTCCTCTTCAGCTTCTGACGTCGTCTGGATCGCATCTAGGCCGTCTGAGTAGCGACGGCCTACTCTTTCACAACTAGACGCCGTCTCTTGAAAACACGAGTTTTGCGTTCTGACCCGTCACAATAATTCTCCGACGGCGTCGCAAATAGAACCTGACACCGTCGCCTTCTACATTCAGCGACTGTGAGTGTCTGATTTCGACTTTGGCCATTTTCTTCATATATTCGCGCCTTTCTGTCCAAATAAGCGTCATTCCAGCATTTTGCCTTCACGAGACCTAAAAAGTGAAAAGGAACGATATTAAGCAATAACGGATACAAAAGTGATCAAATAAGGACTTAAAAGACCCCTCAAAATGGTACCTTTTAAAACCTTATCAAAGACCTTGATTCAAAAGAAAAATCATACCATGACATAACATTAAATCTTTAGATCACCACTTATTATCGTACAAAACGGACTTTTATGAAGAAATATTGTATGAAAATATTTTATATGAAATCACTCTCCCCCTCAATCGATGACCGTAGTCGATGACTGAGTGACTTAAGTTTTGATAAAATGAAGTCCGGTGATTTTCAAAATTAAGTCCAATTAATTTTCAAAACAATATTTTTCTATTTTTCAAAACAATATTATTTTAAAAATTGTTTAAAAAATGGTATCATCACAATTATCCTCCACAAAGATACGTTAGGTGGTTGAGAAGCTTCTGTTGTTGCTGTAGGGCTTGGAAGAAAAACCGTCTGCTGAAGCAGTGAGACTTCTTACGTTGCATTTTTATGCCAACTGAGGTCAAATTAAGCTCCGTTTCTTCATTTGCTGATGAAGAAAACCATCTGCTGATGCAGTGAGTCCTCTTACATTGCATTTTTCCATGCCAACTTTCCATAGAAGTCCAATTAAGCTCCGTTTCTTCATTTGTCAACCCAAGATATAGTTACCCTTTCCTTTTGGCATCAAATCATCATATAATGTGGGATCCGGATCGGGAACATTCTTATATACCAATATACCTGCATACGTTAGTGGACACACATACAGATATATGGTGGTCGACATCACCCAAACAGCAATCGACTAATAAAAGTCAAACCAACATATCAATCAGATCATATAAGGTATGGGAATAATGTGTTTATCAAACTCTAATCATCTAATCCTAACAATCATATCCTAGGCACCTAGTCCTTCAACGTAGGTTAACATGTTTAACATTTAAGTATTTAGGATAATTAGATAATCTCGTTAGATGATACAGATTTGAAAACATTCTCCCCCTCAATCAATGACTTATTTTACTGAAAAGTTTAAAAGCGCTGAAGTCATTGATTGAGTTTTCAATTTTTTCGAAAACTCTGAAACTGATTGATTTTCAAGCAACTCATTTACCACCATTATGTTAAAACAAATATTTTTCTGAAGAATTTTAGAAAGAAAAATATTTGAGTAGTAACAGCAGTCCTTCGACATACTTTCCTCATTTGTTTTAGGATAAGTGCACGAATTTTTAGAAAATTGGCTTAGCGCAGCACTTTTCTTCTTTGAAAAACGGGTTGCTATCTGAAATAATAGCAAACCATGGTTTACGCACGGGTTACAGTCAGAAGTAACTGCAAGCCATCATTTAGAGACATGTTTTGAAAAAGAAATATTTACACCTTCTGCTCGAACTTTATCTATGGTCCCGTGCCATTATTGAATGACATTTCTAAGACCGCAAATGTTATCGATACCAGAAGACATGTCTTTGAAAAACAATATTTTTGGTATTTTCTGATTTTTCAAATTTTTATGGATTTTTGTTGATTTTATATTTTTCTATTTTCTTTTGCTGGTTTTATATTTTTGTATTTGGTTTTTGATAAATATTTACAAAGATAGAGTTTAGATGATATAGTTTAAGAAGATGATGATACGAGTACCGAGATAAGAATATCGAGCAGCACGTCGTAGAAGATAGAATTCGCCATCTCTTAAACTTTCACCACCAAAGCTTTCGAGGCTCCAGAATAGAAGACATAACATGAGCCTTTGAGAAAGAGAGACTTTGGCAGCTTCCCCCCAAACCGAAAATCCATTAGATGAGCAGATTCGAAGCTCTATTTCAAGCTTTCCTTAGCCAGGTGCACAGAGAAGCACACCATTACCATAAATCCCGTTGCTCCTTTTAAGAACGATAATCGAGATTCTCCATTCGGGGTTATATCATCCAATAGAACAGCAACGTATCATCCCACAACATAAAACAATCTTCTCATATTTCTTTTCTACTAACGTCTGAAGCGATCCATACCAGCAAAGATGTCAAGAGACCACTTCCCCCAAGTAGATGAATTGATGCAGTCAGTCTCTTAGACTAGAGCTCACGAACCCGAATACACATACCCGAAGACAAAGAAACTTATACCATCGAAGTAGCAGATTAAGTCCAATAGCCAAAGAATAACCCCGATGTATACTTTTCTCTCCCCCCGAAGAAAGTGTATGAAGCTCAAGAACCCGAAGTACCCGAATGCCCAAAGAGAGAATAACTGATAACATTGAAGAAGCAGGCCGAATCACTGATTATCTCTGCGGATGACTATCTCTGCGGACGTCAACTCCGGAATAAGTGATTATATCTCTGAATCACTGATTAAGCACTCAAGTGAAATAGCTGAGCGCCCCCAATGTACACAATTCTCTCTCCCCTGATGATTGCGATAACATCGAAATCATCACACACTTGTGTACCTCTTTTATCTTCAGAAACTTTCTTTTACATCACTTCCCCCACGTCGTTGGAATAATAACACTAAAAGCCATTAGTCAAACCTTGAGTTTCTCTGCGGTAATGACAATAGTCTTCCCGGGATATCTTCACTCACTTAGAAGAATTAAGTCCATCAAGTTTACTCGCTTTATGTTTAGATGTGTGTCTCCTTCCCCCTTGCTGGTTTTGACACTTCAGAATCAGCAACATATTTTAAGCCCAAATACTTGAAATCTTTTTGAGAAGAACATCATTAGCTCAGATGTATATGTGAGAATCAACTTGCTGAAGAATGTGAGCAAGTCTAATTGGGGATTAAATCAGACATTTCACTCTCCCCCAATTAGTGCTCTCCCCAAAACCGACAATCTATTTGATAAATGCCCAGATTAAGAAGAAGTCTTTAGATAATCAAATGCAACTCGTCTTTAGTCTTCTAACATGCATCAGAAAATGTAGAACTGACTGTAGACTCGACCTTCTTCAAGATTGTCCAGTTGGGGAATATAAAGTCAACATCTTCAACTCACCAAATGCATTCCCGTTAACTTACAAATAGCAAATCCCCTTAACTCAAATCCCTCCCAATCAAACAAGAACAGAAGGATGTTTATCAAAGAAATCCGCCTCGCAACTGGAAGCACTTTGTTATTAATCAAAATCAGCCCGTGTGAAGATGTTAACCAACGGCTCTTTAGAAGAAAAACTCCATGTGAAGATGACCCGATAAGAAGAAGCTCGGTTCTTACATGAGTTTGGAGCCGTTTGACCATTTATTCTCATATAATATCAACCATGCATTAATTTCACACTTCTTCTCCCCCTCAAGAATTGCATACGGAGTCGCCATTCTTGATTGAATAAGTGAATATCATCCAAATGTTCTATTCACACTTCTCCCTCGCAAAATTAGCACGTGATGTCGCCATCTTCATTATAATCGAGCAAGTGGAATGAGAAAACAATCAATGGTAGCCCGGTTCACTTGATAATTAAAAGCGCATGGAAAAAGCATGAAGCATGTTGATGAGAATGGTCATAAGTGAGAAGATTTATCTTCTTTTGAAGATAAAGCGCACTGAAACGTACACTTTTCTTTTCTTTAGAGTACGAGGCATGAACTGTTGTGTTCATACGTCATAATCTCTCTCTTTTCAGCTCTCTTGGCAAAACTTGTAGTCAACCCCATTATCATTCAGTAGACTCTTTGTCATGACAGCTGATGGAGAAAACCCAATATGATGAATTTGACCCTGAAGTAGAACAACCCGAACTCGTGACTTAAACTTGCACATATGTAACAAAGAGCGGTGCCGAGACTTCATCGTCCATTGAATCTCTAAGTACTCTATACTCTTCATCCAACCAACCATCAAGTATAAGACGTACATCACCTCTTGAAAATCCACAATTGAATGTGACACTGAGCACTACAACGTAACTCCTTAAAGTGATAGTTATTTTGAGGTGATAAGAGCCCAATTCCCCCAAGTGGTAAAAGAAAAGGAAAAAGTCACCCAACAATAACTAGATTTCCAAGTCTTCGTTTTTGATAAGAAGATCGAACAAGGATCATGAAGAATCTTCATCCAACCATCCCCGATACCTTCAGATACAAAGTACACTCGCCCGTGATATTTCACTTCATCCTCAAATAAATAATAGTGAATTAACTCCGTTGTCACATCTTCTTGGTTAAAAGCTCAGATCTAGCCTCCTTTGACGTTTTAAGTGAACTATGATAATGGTTTTCATCCCGACCATGGTTAGTAGCACATAACCCCGTAAAACCATGTAATAACCAAACTGCCATGACGAAAATCCAAACACACATTCAATTCATGAAGTACACCCTTTTATCCCTTCTTCGAAGTAGAAACCGTAGCACCAACATAAAATAAGATCCCGAAATACACTTTCCTTTCTCCAGGGTGGTTCCATCATCACGGGATTTTACAATTCTATAGTTTAAACCGAGAAATAGTTTCTTTCGCGGGATTTTACAAAACCAAGAATAAACCGTAAGATCGATCTGGAAATGCACATTACTTTATCAGGATATTTTCATTGTCACGGGATTTTACAAGTCTATGATTTAAACCGAGAAATAGATTCTTTCGCGGGATTTTACAAAATCAAGACTAAACCGTAACCAATGTTAGTTTGAATATGTTATGACAACTTTGGTTTCGGTGAATATCTGTTTTAGGGGAACATGCAGCGGTTCATCAACGGTTCATTATCCAACATTCAACAATATCATCAACTATCCAATACACACTTTGGTAAACACATCTTCCACATATTCTTACGGCTATTGCTATGACCACTTGGTGAAGTAAACCCGATATACCAAACTTGACCATGAAGTAGAATTCCCCATATTTGTTACTTAAGCTTGTACTAATCTTTGTGAAAAAGAAACGGTGTACCCAATGTACAAAACCTCTTGACATTCTCAACTGTGTGAGACACCGAAGTGATAGCTACATTGTGGGTTAAGTGAGAAAGAAGCACAACCGTAACTAAATAGCCAAGTCTTTATCACACTCAATAAACGCCCAAACAAGTCATCTTCGCGAAAAGGTAGAAAGAAAGAAGACGAAATAAGTAAATGTGCCCGGAAAACTTCACTTCAATTCCAACTAAGAAATACCAAATACAAGCACCCTGAAGTCAACTTTGTTCAACCCTTAATTCAAGCCGCAACACAGTATCCTTTGTGAAAATGTAGAAACCAAAGTATCAAATTGCATACCACAACAATTCTCAATGTCAACTCAAATCTCAAAAAATCTCGTCATCATCAAGTCTCATTAACAAATCTCATAATCAATCAAATCTATTGAGAAGCCCATCCAACCCAATCATGTGTACGACCCAAACTTGATTACTAGAACAATCGGGGCACGGTCCATGAAGTTCAATCTAAATTAATCCAACTCACAATCCAATAAATGGATAAAAATCCAATAAACATGAGTGGCCTAATAACCCTTTCATTAGATTACAGAATACAATACAAGGCCCTCGTTCAAAAACATGTATCATTGATCAAACCGATTCAATCATTCAGCCCATCCAATCAAATACAAAATTCGGATATACCATATGGCCCAACGAAGTATGTTACCTGATCCAACTCTCAACATATACGCACCAACTTATGAGGCCCATGTCACCATATCCAAAGCCACATAAATCCCTAATCCTACGGGTATTAAAGTCACATATCTCACACTTAAATCAAACCCTAATATTACTCTTCTTATTCCTCCGCCTACCACACCTAAGTTGCTCCTTTCACCTTCAAACCCTTGTCACCTCACAAGTATCCGCCAACCCCATTAAACACACTCACGCACCTCATACATGATATTCATTATCATACCCTGATGTGAAACTCCTTCATCTCATTGATAGGAACATCTTCTTGCTCGCCACAGGGATGGCTTGAGCAAGTGATTAACGCCACATCGATGGTTTCATTTTAGAGATGGCCATGAGAACAAACAAAAGCTTCCAGGTAGGTTTTACTTAATGTGCTGTATTGATTGGATAACATGAACTCATGACAAAAGAGTTAACATATATTGTTAAACTAGTTTCATGGTTCAAACATTCATATAAAACGAACAATTACATCAGTTATCGTATTAATCATTTTAAACCGAATATGAAGATTGGATGAAGCCCGTGATGGTTTTGTCCTTTCTTTGATTTTTGTTCGTATATAGAAAAAGGCATTTAGATCGATGATGTTTTCCTTTGTGAAGTAATGGATCTGAAAAAGGTCTCGAATATAACATGAAAGGATGAAACTGAGATCTTGGATGAGTTTATTTGTTTGAGTCAAGATCTATGATGTGTGAGTTTCGTGGTTTTAGACCCTCGTGGTCTTGATGTTGCCTTTGAATGCCACGAAAGAAAGAAAGCTGAGATCTTGTATTTATTTGAGTCGAGTCTTGTTTCTTGATTGATGTAGGAGTTGTGAAGATAGATTATGTTGTTTTGGGTCTGTTAAGTTGATGCATCTCGATTTCTTGAGCTTTTCTTTGTACCTTGGACTGATGATGTAACACCTGAGGTTGAGTCTTGTTGTTTGGTTTATGGTATTATGTTGTATGTCGTTGGTCTTTTGTAGTCATTTCATCATCTACAATTCTTTCTATCAACTCGTTATAGAAACTCAAGTCGCTACATCCATTTAATCATGTCAAGTCGCTAACCCTTTTAGTCACAAGCTGTTATTTGACATGAGTTGACTCAAAAATCAACTCGCTACCCATATGACTTTAACAACTCGCTACCAGTTTGACTCAAAAGTCAAACCGCCACTTTTCTTCATGACAAGTCGCTATGTAGAACCATTTTAGACATTTAGACAAAAATCTCAATAGCATATTGTACCAAGTTGCTTCTGTTTTTCTTGACATAAGTCGCTATTAACATTTGACTTAACTCGCTATTGACTTTAAAAAAAAGTCAACGACTGTCCAAGTTGCTAAAGAAATAATAGACAAGTTTCCATTGACTTTTTGACCATACAATGAATCTGGACATAAATGAGGACAAGTCTCTACCAAGAACATGACAAAGTCTCTACCAAGAACATGACCAAGTCTCTACCAAGAACATCAAAAACATCACCAGCAGATTCATATAAAAACCATTCGAATATCAAACCAGATTCATAATATCAAAACCACGTAAAAACCAGATTCATAATAACAAAACCACACATGTTATCAGCTCATAAAAACCAACGACAACCAATCTGTTTTAAAATTAGACCACGTAAAAACCACTTAAACACAAAAAGAACCATATAAAAACCATTCGAATCATTACAAACAACACAACATTGGCTCTGGTACCATTTGTAGGATCGAATATTATTGTGTTATGATGATTCGGGTGGTCTTGGAAGATGGAAATACATGTTAGACATTTTAGAGAGAGAAAGTAGAGAGACGGTGTTCTTGGTAGAGAGTTGGTTCAATAAAAATGAAAGGTTAGATTCCAAGCCACACCCCTTCCAAGGATGGAAGGGGTATTTATAGTTACAAGACTACACGACCTCCTGACGGCCTGTGGATCAGGTATACAGTGGGCAAAGACCCGTCCTTCCTCCACGGTGTTACTCTAAACTATTCTACGCTACTGACTAACTAATTAACTACTAAATAACGTAAATAACTACAAGTCTACGAGCTAACATATGCTAGACCATAATTGGGGTGACCGACACTTTTACATGGAATTTCCAATTCCTAACAAAAGGCATGTTTTGAGTAATGCGGTACCTCTACTTTTAAATCTTTCATTATGTGATATGTGTTTTGGTTAAGTTGATGCGCTTATTAAAACTAGTTGTTTCGAACACTTATACCTACCCTATGCCGTTGTCACAGACTATGCCTTCACTAGCTTTTGATGTGTCTGAGGAGGTCCTTGCTGTTGCTAGTTCTCCAGCATTGACTCTTGATGAGTGTCTAAATACTCATCATTTCTGTACAAAATAAACTGCAAAATCATCTGAAAACGCTCAGAAACACATCAAAATGATCAAAATATCACAAATCAGTGTTTTATGTGTTTTAAATGCAAAAATATCAAAATCAGATGAAAAACATATCAAATTTGCAAAAATTGCAGTTTCAGTCCCCCAAGTTTCAAAAGTTGTCAAAAACAGTCCCTGAGCACATAATTTCAAAAGTAAACTCACCAAAGGTCCTTTTAAAATCATAAGTTGTCAAATTTAGTCCTTTGGTGAAAAATATGAAAAGTTTGAGAAAATTACAAAAATGGTCCTCCAAGTTTGAAAATTGGCAAAATTAGCCCCTGGAAAATTGCAAAATGGCAATTTTGGTCCCTATACTTTTGAAGTTTGTCATTTTCAGCCCTTGGAACAAGTTTGATGAATTGGCAGTTCTGGTCCCTGGAATTTCAGACTTTACACTTTTAGTCCTTGAAGTTTAAAACCCTTCTAAACCTATTTTGGACCCCCTATCTATTCTGGACCCCTGTCAATTGGAATTGTGAACCCCCCCATTATAATACTTCCCTGGTCAACCCACAGGTCAAACAAAGACCCTTGGCGCCAACTGCTCATCCTCTCCACTTGATCTCTGCAACCAGCTCTGCACACTCAACCTCCCCATGCCTTATCTCTTTTCCCCCCCTCCTCAATAATCATCACACCCACACATCATCCCCCCCTAGTAGCTACAAACAGAACCCTCAAGTCAAATGGGCTTTTCCCGCCATTTTTGATCCTATGGCTAAAAAGCAACCTAGTCATCCAAGGGTCTAGATTTTTGATGGGATTCACTCAGAGGAGAGAGACAAAGGAAATGGGTATAAAAACAGAGGAGAAGAAGCTAGTAGGAGGTAGTTAGTTTTTATAAAAAAATCTTCTTAATGTCGTTTTTAAGCTTAACATGTATTAACTAGTTTTCATTTGTATTTTTCAGTTTATTTGTATCAAACAATAGCATTCAAGTGATTTGCAACTTTGTTTAAGTTTTATTTCAAGTTAATGTTCATTTTTATCTTTTAAAGCTTACTGTTGAAATTGTCAAAGTCAAATTATCATTCAAAAGCTTTATCAAGCTCATTTCTCAGTATAAATAAGCTTAGCATAGCTTTGTACAAGCTTTCATTCAAGTTCTCATTCATTTTGACATTTGGTCAACAAAAGTCAAACAGGTGATCAAATGGCTATGGAAATGGTACAGGGTTGTTGCAGGCTTGGATGTGGGTTCAAAATGGTTTAGTATAGTGGAATTTTGGTTTGGTATTGGCCTACATCAGTTGGAGGATTGTGAGTGTTTTTGAGTGAACTTGTACTTTTTTACTTTTTTTCAGTGAGTGTTAGGAGGTTGACTACATCCGGTTATGGTTTGGTTTTAAGGTGATATGATTTGGTAA